>JAODLC010000043.1:18048396-18079715 GCA_026781145.1 Hippopotamyrus pictus
TTGTGAATTGGGACATTTCAACTTACTTTTTTAATTCCCATTTAAATTTAGTAGGAGTCGGAGTCGGTTAACTTTTTGCCGACTCCGACTCCGACTCCAGGTACCCAAAATTGTCTCCGACTCCAACTCCTCGACTCCGACTCCACAGCCCTGGTGTCAAGATTGAGGGAGTGGTTTTCATTACTGGCGTTTAGGAATTGAACGTAACTCTTATTCAGCTGCAGGATTTTGTGTTTTGTTTCTGTGAGTGACGCCTTACGGAAGGTCGTCAGACGATGGCCGCCTTTCAGCTGGCGGTTTGCCCCCCCTCTCCAGCGCAGAGGGTGAAGAAGGGGAGCAGGGCTGGAAGGGCTTGATTGCGAGCTGCTCTGCTTTTGGCTCGTTATGGAAATGCTTCGATCCGTCAGCCCTGTAATGTATCTGCCGTGGCTGTGGATGATGCTTCCCAAAAAGGTCGGCAGACCCGGCCGTCCTCAGCCAGATCCACACGCCGTAAAGTATTTCTGGCAATAGGGGCCGAATACTAAATATTTGGTCTTTTAACAAAAGGCAGCCAGAGAAATTGAGGCTTATTGATGTGTGTGTGCAGGGTCCTGCCCTCATGTTTTGCAGCCCATGAAATTAATCTGAAATGATTAATAGCGTCAATGTTTTTAACTTTTTCTTTAATGTGTTGACTCTGCTCGCTATATTTTGCTTTTAAGTTTTTTAATTACTCTGTTTAAACTACCACTTGTGCAACCAAACTTGTGTCAAAGGAATGAACTTTGAAGTCAGTCGTTTAATTGACTCAAATTAATTTACCTGTCTGTGTGTATTAGCTTATTCTGGGAGATGCGCTGAACTTGGAGTATGTAGGGTCACGTGCTCTTTCTCCCCATAAACACGCACCCCCCCCCCCCACCCAACCTGATTCATGACCATGTCCTTTTCTTCAAGCAGGCTGCATGATGAAAACAAAGAGAACCTCTTCGTAGAAGATGTCGGCGAAGTGGCAGCCAAAAAGAGAAAGAAGGATTTCTTCAACAACAACACGAAATCTCAGTGTAAGCGTGCGTCTCTCCCGCGGATTCTCACAGGCTTCCAAATTTAGATAAAATCCCAATTTGAGGAGAGAAAATAAACATGCAGGAAGCCGACAAACCGGCACTGAAGCAGCCCATTCTGCCTAGTCGGCATCTGCGGTAAATATTAATGTTAAGCGTTTATTTTTAACCCAAACCCGACTGTGTTTTTCTTTTCAGTTTTCTTTCAAGAGAAGTGGATTTATGTTCAGAAGGAGAGCACAAGAGAAGTGAGTAGTGGAGGGAGTCTGAAGCACATTATTTCCATGGCTTTTGTATCTCTGTTCAGTAGCATAACGCTTGATCAGATGCAGCTGGAAGCCACTGGCTGTCGTGGCAATGAGGCGATGAGCAGGTTGAAGCTTTCAGTGGACTTCAAAGTCTGTCCGCTTTTGTTTTGGCCGGGGCATGCAGTTACTCGGATCAAACCTTCCTCGTGAATTTGATCTGTTGAGTGGGATTTAAAAAAAGGCGAGGTGACAGTTTGGTGCTGATTGGCTGCTGGCTGAGCATGGAGGGAGGGGCTATTTCTGCTGGCCCATGTGTCAACACCTGGTAATAATGACCCTCCAGGTGTCTCGCTAGATAGCTGGCCGTCAGTATGGAGAGACATGCCACACCGTCCTCCACCACGTAATTACCCTGTAATTGTATTTGAGGGAAATTAATTAACAAAAATGTGTTGACAAAGACGTTGAGTGAAATACTTCTGTGTTGTTTCAGAATGAATTTTATTGCATTTCTTCTTTTTTCTTATCAGAGACATGGTTACTGTACCTTAGGAGAGGCCTTTAATCGCTTAGACTTCTCCAGTGCAATTCAGGACGTCCGGAGGTTCAACTACGTGGTCAAGGTTAGACTTCGGTGACGACCATGTCGAGCGAGTCGCCCAATAGCGGCTGTTATCTGAGCCCGTTTTTGTCCCTCCGCTGTAAAGTTGCTGCAGCTGATCGCGAAATCACAGCTGACGTCCTTGAGCGGCGCCGCCCAGAAGAACTACTTCAATGTCCTGGAAAAGATCGTGAGGAAGGGTAAGAGGTCTGACACCGTAGCTGCATACATGCACGCCTGCCAGGAGGGGCGGGACTTGGGAAAACCACTTGGAACCAGCCGCTTCTAGCAGCGAGGTTCTACACCATATTGACGAGTCAGGGATCTGATTGCGATAATGGCATTGCTTACGTTTGATGCATTATGTAGATGAATGTGTCCCTTGTCACTTTCTGAATGGCACAAGGTTATTAGTTTTACCCTTGGAGTAAAGATGGAGTCTTCATACAGAAATCTAATCGGACATTAGTGGTGCTGATTCCCCTGTGACCGGATACCCTGACATGAACTGTGTGTAATATCTCAAGCATCATCATTTGTCCATTTTACACCAAGTTCACTATTCAGTGATCTGGAGCTCCATACCCCTATTGTAACTGTAACTGTAGCCCAGCTGAGGACTTTGTTCTTATAATCTGGAGAGACAGAATCAGCCTAGCTGTTGGTCGTTGAGCTGGTCTGTTTGGCTGATCCCAATTTAGTTCTGGAAGACCAGCAGAACCCGCGGCTCATCAAAGACCTGCTCCGGGACCTGAGCTCCACCCTCTGCATCCTCATCCGGGAGGTGGGGAAGTGCGTGCTGGTGGGCAACATCAACATCTGGATCTCCAGGCTGGAGACCATCCTGAGCTGGCAACAGCAGCTCGACAACCTTCAGATTACCAAGGTAACTATGGCAGCCAAACGACTCAAAGAGCCAAGCTTACATTAATTACACCAGTGAGCCAAATACTTTGTACAAATAAGTAAACTAAAACTAAACTAAATAAATGTTAGTTTGATAAACATCACATGCAGTGAAATATTAAATACATTTAGGAACTTGTAGATTTTAAATAGCATGAAAGTGACCAAGTCATTTTTTTAGGTAAGCGTTTCCTTGGAAGGGTCTGCAATTAATCATTTAAGGGAATCTCTCAGGCAGTTTGTGTGCGTTCGGGTTATTAACTAAGGCTTTGCACGTGGTGCTCTGTAACTACAGGGTAACGGCGGTACGGGCCTGAGATATGGATCGGTCGGTCGCTGTCGGCCCATGGCTCTCCCACTGAGCGTGTCCGTCCCCGCGCCTTATCTCCCCCAGCAAATAACAGGCGACGTGACCCTCAGCGACCTCCCGCTGCACATGCAAAACAGGATCCTGTACAAGTTCTCCGACGCCTGGGACATCATCAACCTGGGCCAGGCCACGCCTACGCTGCACATGCTCAGTGAGGACCGTCAGCTCTGGAAGAAGCTGTGCCAGTTTCACTTCGCGGAGAAGCAGGTGAGACGCGCTCACTGTCTCTCGCTTGACCTTACGGATTTCGATATTCACCTTCTTCATTATATGGTTGTAGTAGTAAAAGATATTAGCAAGAATACTTGGTCCCTACGGTATTCCTGTTATCTTTTATTAAGGGAGATTCCCTTTTTAAAGATATAGCCCATGTGTCATATTATATAATACAGAAGAGTTCAAAATGAAACTAGAATGTAGAAATGTTTTTGCTTCGCACTGGTCAGTGTAATAGAGAAGGCCAGCTACATTTGAGGCTGCAATGCACAAGAAACCCACTAGAGGGCTCCTGGAATTCCATACAGATGGTGAATGGCATGATTGTTTAACTGTTGTTGGGATTTAAACATGTCTGTGTAATGAAAGGCCTGCTGCCTATATCTGTAACTTATACTTAAGCTTATTGCATTTCTAAAGATCTGTAGTTTCGAATATGTCTGTATTTTGTAGTTTTTTGCTTGGTGCCGGTTTTAAGGAGCTTGTGTGTCTTTAATTTTCCAGTTCTGTAGACATTTAATTGTGTCGGAAAAAGGACATGTGGACTGGAAGCTGATGTATTTCACCCTGCAGAAGTACTACCCCAAAAAGGAGGTCTACGGAGATACCCTGCATTTCTGTAAACATTGCGGCATTTTGTTTTGGAAGGTAAGTCTGTCATTTTGATTGGAAAGTAGACTTCAAAATGTCATGTGGTTAGTGTGCTGTGATGAAAGGTATGACGCATCTAGGGTGTTGGCAGAACGTGGCATAACTGAACGTATAGCTGTCTCACCTGGACCTTTGGCCATCCCATAGTCAAAATAAACAAACAAAAACAAAAAGTCTGGTCAAATGGGATGTAGCGATACTGAGTATGACCCAGCACATCAGCTTTGGCTTTCCCGATTTTGTGCGTGTACCGCCCCCTACTGGACATTGTGTCCTCCCTGCTAGTCCCCATCTGAGCCCCCTTTCTCGCCGCCGTGTTTCCCACATGCTCTTCACCCTGGAAGTTTCTAGATACACTGTCCACATTCCTTAGTGATAGCTTTCTGGTATCCAGTCTTAAACTAGTATTGGGATCGAGTCTTGTCAAGTCCTGTGTTAGCCTTTGCAAACACCGATGACCCACTCTGTTATGTTGGAAACACACATACATACGTTTTCATGGTGTATTACATTAGTTCATTGGCAGCTGAATGACCATCTTCATGTTTTCCGACCTTGTGTTTAGAAAGGGACGCTTTACCAGCTCTGGTTTCTATGAAAACCTTCCGACTGAGGCGCTGGTTGTCATGGCTGCAGAGTTTGACCTGTAACTTCAGCCGGAAGACGCTGTCCTGCTTTAAAGTTGTCCTCAGACTGGGGAAACATGGGACACCCCTGCCTTCAGTTTCACTTCTTTAGGTTTGACTTTAAAAATAGAGGCTCGCAAAGAAATGTGTTAATCCTGCGACTGGCTGACTGGAACGTTCTGTCCCTCCCCATCATGCTGGGCCTCATCTCAAAACTGGTGGTTTCTATCAGTCGGGGGGATCAATGCTGGCCAATCGGTAACACGGTACTTGGCTGCCTTTTTAACCCCTTATCCTAATATTTTTCTCTTAAAGTATCCAAAGTGATTAATGTACAGTCTGGGTACTGTGCGTGACAAAACGTAGGCCACACCAGGAAAGCCCTTCTCTTCAGACCCTTAATATTCTCTGCTCATTTCCTCTCTTTCTGCTCCCTCTCCGATCTCTAAAGGACTACCACCTGGCTTTGGTCTTCAAGGTACTTCATTAGCCTCATTTGTCAGCTATCATCACTGTCTGTCAATTACATTTATCGTTGAAAAAAAATGCTTTTTGGTCGTTCTGTGTTATGAGTAAATGTGTTTTTTGTACGGCATTCATTCACCTGCGATCGCTTCTGCGCCAACACACACGGAACGTATTTCTGTGTTGCATGCTATTTTATTTTTCTCGAGGCTGTCTTATAATTATGCCCGTGTTTTGATGTGTTGGTAATCAGACACATGGCTTTTGTACTTGTGTGACAGAAATGTATTATGATAGTTATAGACCTTTTGCATAAATATAACCTTCATAGGTCCTATTTTTTTGTATTTAAAAAGACTGCATGTTTGAATCCAGTTTTGGCAACTTCCTGGGCTGTGTAAGCGCTTCCAGTAAGGGAAGCTCACATTCGGGGGTAGATTCCCAGTTTACCTTGGGCAGTTCGACCTTCACAAGGCTACGAACTGTCTGTGAAGGAAGAAAGGTCAATTTAAGAGAGAGTAATGCTGGGAAGCAGGTCACATGGTAGACATGTGGGCGGAGCCTGCTGTCAAGGCCCCGTGACACGGAGTACCACTGGCCTTCAGGCCCCGTGACACGGAGTAGCACTGGCCTTCATTCAGTGGTCCAGCAGTTTCTGTCACCCATGAACATGGTTGTCTTTCCTCTTACTGAATGGCATGAGTCGGTGGTGAAAAACAGTGACGTGGCTTAAGATCCCTGTCGGCTTGCAGCCATCTTCATGATCTCCATGGTTACCCCTGGGAGTTCACCAGTATAATACATACGGGGCAGCTGAATTATTTTCTAGTCTGTTTTGAGGTAATTCTTTATACAGGAAAGTCGTGTGAGGGAAGGTGTTAAATGTATGCTCATCGTTAGGTGTAATCAGATTTCGTTTTGGTCTTACTACAGTAGTTAGATATTTTTTTTCCATTGATTTACATATGACACTTCCTGGGGGTGTCTATAAATGTCCAGTGTCCTGTAAGTAGTATAGCAAGTGAATTTCCCCAGCTGCCTCACCTCAACAGTCTCAGTTCAGTTGAGTTAAATTCACAAAACTTTCTTTGTCCCCAAGAGGTTATTAAAAATCAATTAAGCATCAATATCTTCATTTATCTATGGCTAACCAGTGCCCCCAGATGACACCTCTATTACATTATAAAAGAAAACATTGACTTATTTAATAATTATAATATTTAACTATTAATAGGAGTTGTATTTTTGACCTTATTCAGCTATTAAGGATTTTAGTAGCGTATATAAAAGACTATTTGTACTTAGCTTTTCAGCTTGTTCTCCATAAGCTTCATTATTGTTAAACTTCATTGCGTTGCAATTTCAGTAGCTGCACTGGATCCAAGATCCAGAACAATTATGTAATTGAATGGTTCGTGACTTTATAATTAGGTATAACATGGATTTGTACAGGTTGGGATAACGGTAGGTGACGTTCTTATTACTGCCAGTGTCAGATGTGCCTGTAGCGGGTCTCTCTGGGGTCTGTGGGGGCTGGGGGCTCGATGGCAGTCACTCCGGAAGGCATGAACAGCTCTCTCCTTCTGCAGGACTCCGGACATCCATGCACAGCCAACGATCCCGACAGCTGCTTCACATCAGTGTCTCCACAGAACTTCATCGACCTCTTCAAGTTCTAGTACTCTCCCAGCCCCCCACGTCTTTATCCAGAGGATCAGAGACGGCGTCTTCACGCTGCTCTGTGTGCAATTTCTTTTTAAGGGCTCCATAAGAATGTTTTGTTTTCACAGTTTTTTGCTTTTTTTTTTTTTTCTCTCCCTTTTCTCCCCCTGTAATCTAATAAACGATCACAAATGAATTTAGCAGGTGGCAGGGACGTCGGAACAGGGGGCTGCCGTTGGACACCGAAGACAGTCGGGCTGGTTTCAAAATTTGTTGATGTTTACAGAAAATCGGATTTTCTGCGTTTAAAATTATGTGTTTTTTCCTGGGGTGGTTCGGTTTTGTGTGTGTTAGGTTGTTGGGTCTATTGCCATTTCTATTGGAATGCACTTCGTGGCCAGTAGGTCTAATTTTCCTGTTTATCTGTGTTTCTTTTCTGTGCTGTGCAATTACCTAAGGTAGCGACACAAAAAAAAAATGTAAGTTTGCGTTTAACGTACAATGAATTTTTTTATTATTCCTTTTGTCACGCCTGTTATGGAGAGGAAGGAGGAACAGCATTAATGGCACTATTTATGAAAATCGTCTTTTTGTATACTGAATTTTTGTAATATTCCCTTATCATTCCAGTAACTGATACTTAACTCTAAGGAAAGACAACTGGCACGATTCTTTGCTATGAACTTTAATTAAACATGAAATGCATCAGTAGTTTGCAGTTTTAAAGGGGTGGGGGGGCACTTGCCTGTATTTCTATATCTGAAGGTTAAATTCAATTCCTGACACCATAAATGCTTCAGCTACGGTCTTTACGACTGAACAGAGAACTGAAGCAGCAGAAAGGGGACGACTTCAGCATGACCTTAATTAAACAAAATAAATATGTACATTTTATCACGCAGTGCAATATAAAATACAGCAGATTAATGATGTCATACACCAGGATTTGTGGCATTGTGCATTTTTTCAATACTTCAGATTTAGGTATGACTTATGTAATTCATAATTAATTGTGAACTAAATGAGAACACGCAAAGAGGTATCACGTAAACAAATGGGCAGATTGCTTTGAATTTATACAATACAATGGAATAAAGCAGGCATTTTGATCTGATATTTGAGCAAAGCGTGTATTTTAATACATTTTACATGTTCTCTACAATAATAGGCACCTGTGCATGGATGAAATCAGAATAGACTGATTCCTGTAAGCTAACTTTTGATTCAAACAGTCTGCAAAAAAGGCAAGAAAACAATCGATTTGAAGAAATTAACCTGTATGCTTCCGTGAATGGAGCGTAACAGGAAGGCCCATAATAGCAGAATGTCTACTGGCATGACCCAGAGGGCTGGGATGAGAACATGAAGGAAATTCTCACGTAAAAAGTGAACGGCACTGAGAAACTCAATATGTCTAAGACAGTGTTACCCAACCCGGTCCTCAGGGAACCCCGGCCAGTCCACGTTTTTGCTTCCTCCCAGCGCACCTGTATCAGGTATTCGGTGTTCCTGATTGGCTGGGAGCTGGGAGGGAGCAAAAACGTGGACTGGCCGGGGTCCCCCGAGGACCGGCTTGGGAAACACTGGTCTAAGAGGCCAGCATCGAAAACGCCAGCGGAGATCGTTTAATGCACAGTGCGATGGAAACGTTTGGTCCGTTCTGCATTTTCCATGCAATATAAAACCATCCATTTGGCCAAGCAACCTTACGGATAGAACCTAAAATAAGGTAATTTTAAAAACATTTTTCAAAAATATATACAGTTGTGGATTTTATAGTTACATTTACAGACTGAGTCTGTGCTGACAGTAGTTCATATTGTCTGAATGTTACATTCATCAACAGACTCAGAGCACGATTTCAGTAAAAATGGCTTATGCAGCTTAATCCAGGCAGTGAACCAGCCTTTCAAAAACAAAAACATAAGGTGTTTCAAATATCAAAGTTGCTATATTCTTCTAAAATTCTTAATATCAAAGTTGCTATATTCTTCTTGCATAAGGTCATTTATCTTTGTTTGTCATCTTTAAAAAGCCGTCTGTCAGTCTGTAGGTGCTGTAAGACTTTTTCATCTTTCCTACTCCACCTATTCTCGCTTTCCACTCCATTTCCACTGCACCCCTCATTAACAGGCCACAGACATCCAGATTAACGTATTCCACTTCCTGAGGCTTAATGTGCCGACACATTTTATTTTTGCCCCATTTGTCATAGTCGTCCAGGTTCAACAAACCTTTCTGCTATGGCAAAGCGGTGTGCTAACTTTGCAATAACAAAAGCCTGGTTCAGGACAAACAGGTACTGCTTTCTCATTGGACCGTGGGCTTGCCTTTACTTAAGCCCCTCCCAGTTCTCAGAGAGGCTCCGCCTCCTAATGCTGGCCAGCTTATCTTTGGCCTTGGTGGTCCATCGGGGCCCGGGGCCACGTGGCCCCGACAGGCTGGCGTATTTCGACAAGTCCCCTTCGAGGTCCGTCCAGGGTAGGGCCTCGCCACGGCGGATGAGAGTGTCCCCGGCCACGTGCTCCTCCGTCGCGTGCGCCATCTCGCTGACGCTGGGCGGCTCCCTGCCTTCCAGCTTGCCCATTTTCTTTGTGGGTGTGATCTGCTTCATAGTCATGGTGACGCTGTCCCAGAAACACTGCCCCTTTTCCAGGTATGTCCTCTTATCCTCCTCCTTACTCTTCTTGGCAGATCTACCGAAATACATCATCTTTGTTTACATCTCAATATTTAACATCAAACACCTCCAGTGACATCAGACGATGCAGACAATTGGGTGGATCTACCCCTGGTGAACTGCACTGCATGCAGTTCTCAATTAAACATCAGAAGAGCAACCTAGCTGGCTATCCCGTGGATCACGAATCCACCTGATAATTCAATTATCGCAGTAATAAAGATTAGCCTCCCCTAGTACTTGCAGCACATTGAAGAAAGTGCATGTCTCCATCCAGTAAATACAGCTCGTTCAGAAAGGGCATGAACAATATTCCACACATTCCCCCGAGTCAGGAATGTGGGGGGGGGGGCTGCATAAAAGCAGGTGGTGAGGATCATTCACATGTAAACGGTGCCATCTTATCATAAAGGATCTTTTCAGGAACATTCCAGAGGCTAATATTTCATTCCGTTCATCAGGCACGTGAGGAGAACATGCCATGTGGTTTCTATGGCTGGGGTCATGACCTGGAAAAGCTGCTTCTAGTGGCATGGAACATCTCTCTGGAAACATGCCTGGCGCTCTGGAAGGCGTAGCTAGCTAGCACAGAAGCTAGTTTAGCTAGCTTAGATAAAATACAAGGATAGGAAGCACTAATGCCCATAACTCGTATCCCCCAGCTACCCTGTGAGCCAGTTTGACAGTACAGAACGCACGCGTGACGTCATTACTGAAAACACATACCCTCTGGCCTCCGACGGAGTGACGCCCGTCAGGAGAAAATGCTCGTCATCTTCAGAAGAAAAGAGTTTCTTATCTTTCTTGGATCTGATTATTTTAACTTTAAGCTCCTGCAAGAAAAAAGGGACAGGATTACATCAGGGATTAAGGATCAGTGCAGAAACACAAGTAAACCAGGAATGAGTAACAAGGAGTTTGTCTCTCAGGCCAGTGATGACCTCAGCATCATGAAACTGATCAAATGGCAGCATACAGCAGAGAGTACCAGTGAAAAATCTGGGCACACCTGCTTTTAATGCATTAGTCTCTATTTCAGCTGTGTCATTCACCTTATAGTAAAAGGCCTGAAGGTAATGAAATACATAATAACTGCAACAAGAGAAGTGTTCAAAATCTCAAAATGTTCTCAAATTTTAGACTTTCGCTTCGATGACAGCATTGCTGACCCTTGGCATTCTTTCAGCCAGCTTCCAGGCAGTGCCACCAGGAATGCTTCTCCAGCATTGAAGCATTGAAGGAGTTTCCACAACCTCTGGACACAAGTTGGTTACCTTGCTCTTACTCTTAGAATCGATTCAACTCATCCCAATCCAGCTCTACAGGGTTCAGGTCAGAGGTTTGTGGGGACCAGGTCTACTTATACAACTGTTGAAAAACAGATGGTTTTCAGTGGGTGTGTCCATACTTTTCACTGGCACGGCATATATTTTTCCCACAATTCATCCACCAAGATCATTACTTAATTTCTCTGAACTGCATCCCCCAATAAGACTGGTCCTGTTTTGCAGCCCCACCTCCGATTCTCTCTGTCACACAGGAATTTGGACCTGATTAATTACAGTTTACTTAACGGTGCTGGTTCCTTTCAGCAGCTATGATAGTCACTCAGCTGCATCTATGCGATGCCCCACGCCATTTGAAGACTGCGTTTCTTTCTTAGTTTATAAATTAATGTCTCATGTGGAAATTGGCCTCATCGGTGGTGAAGCTTCTATAACAATGCAGATCTTAGCACTTTTTAAAACTCATGTCTTCTTGAGGTGTCACTGAATAAAGTCTTTTTTAATGCATTTCACTGTCTGTAACGCAGAGGAGGGGCACAGAAACTCTCAGAACCCGTAACCGTAAAACTGTTTTTATAACGGATGCACTATTATAACACCACAGACTGCGAAGCCAGGTACTTATCTAAGACATTCTTTCTGTCAGATTCACCCCCCAGCCCGTTTCATCACTGTTGGAAATTCGCAGCAGTCACGGCTGGACCGTGCAATAAACAGCACGGAACTTTCTTCACATCATCTTGGGCCAAAAGCTTTAGGGTGCTGTGAATTCCGACCGCTCCTGTGCCTGCTTGGCCATTTCATCGGGACTTTCCTGGCTTTCACAGTCAAACTGTTTCTGTGTATTTATTTATTCTAAAAAGCACATATTTCAATCAGCTTACTTACTCTTTTTCAGGGTAAGTTTCTTTGCCTCATGTTCACCCCCCCCCACCCAGGACCAGCAGCACCATGGATTCCATCATGTATGGTCCATTTATACTGCTCTAAAAAGCCACAAAACACCAAAATTGGAAGATGCAACCCAGATCCATTTCCTTAAAACCAGCTACCAGGATCCTTATAGGTGGATAGGTTCAGGGGCATCATATTTTTTTTATTTGAAGAGCTGATTTTATTTTTTCCTCACTTTTCAATAATTCACACATAATCCCTATGGAATGCCTGCCTTGTGCTGACATTTGCGATAGTTAACATAACTCTAAAATGCAGTGTATTCACTTTCAGCTGATTAGTTACCCTGTTTCTCATCAGGCTCCACCTGATATATCCGAGATGATTAAATACAGAGGACAGCAGCTTATGCAGCAGCACGGACAGAGACGGCTCAGGAAAAGCACTGGGAACACAAGCAAGAAACCACCCAAAATCTACAACAAACAGACATACCTGCAGGTGATACATACGACATCTATAAGGACCATGCAGGAACAAGACACAATGTAGCACATACAATGACGACTGAAGAACAAGAGCAAGGGCAGGCACATATATATATATATATATATATATATATATATACAGATAAGGGCATGAGGAGGGACAGCTGTGGGCCATTAGTAATACCAGACAAGGGACTAGGAGCTACAGGGAACAGGTGAGAGCAATTAATAAGCACTAAGGACTGAAATATTAGGAGGAACTAAGAATATGTGTGAAACATGTATGTGAACATAAGTACAAATATAGACATGGACCAGTGACTACCAGAAACAAAAGATACAAAAAACAAGGACCAATATAAGAACATAATTAACATGGGGAAAACAATATCACTAAATGTACATCCATGACAGTAGGGATGCATAGTTCTAAGCCACATGCCTAGTCTATAATAATAATAAATAATAATAAATTGATACTTTATTGATCCCTGTGGGGAAATTCTTTTGACGCCTCCCTCAACTTGCTCTTTGTACAGGAAGTTGTACGCGAAGGGCAGCTACCTGTTGGGGCACCCAGGGAGCTGGGGCTTAAGGGTCTTGCTCAAGGACCCGCAGACATACTGAGGGTGGGTTTGAACTGGCGACCTTGTGATTACAGGAACACAGGCTTAGCCCACTGAGCCACACGCTGCCCCCCAAAATATTCAGCCACATGGCGGCCCAGGGAGCAGGGGTACACACTAGGGAACAGAACAATGCCAACCTAGGGAAACGTCAGGAAAACAGGATGACCGCCGCCATCTGCTGGCCAAATAGGGAGATGACAGACTGAACAGGACAATACACACAATGTATGCCTGAAAGACCATTGCAGACATGCTCACAATAGACCAGAACAAGTGTGCGTGATTCTGACCATTAAACTTTATTCACTTTACCTGCGAAAAAATTTTAGCGGATTTACGGTGAGTGGAACTAAATCCTGTGAAAGTTAATTGGTCTACTAACAGTTTTCAAAGTTAGTGGAAACACTAATCCACTAACAAAAAAAAAGTTAGTTCTGCTAATTAGTGTTTAGCTAATCACTGGTTATTATCCATCTTAAGCTAGCCTTTACCACAGACGTGATCACTAGATCATGACTGGACCAAAACAATCATATGACATGCAATTGGGAGACAAGAAAAGAAGTGTAATATACTATCGTTACAAAATATAAAGCTCGCCTTAACTTTAAATGGAATAATATTTCTGTTTTTTTATATGTATTACAGTGTTAATTGTGAAAAAATGAGTTTTGTAACATAATGAGAGCTCAACTGGCTGCACCTGCAGCAGCGGTTTTGGGGGGGGGGGGGGAATGTTGCGGTTCCAGCTTTCAGAACTGCAGCAGGAGATCGTGATCATTTGTTTCTCAGTTTCAGAACCACTACACCACTGCTAAACGCTAGTACGATATTAAACTTCAGGTCTTTTTCAAACCACATCTTTATATATGCAGAACCATGTAAAAGTAAGAACCCTCCGTTCTCGCCCATGTGTCGCCCCCAGTCAAGCCCGACGCCCGGCCTTGCCTTGTGTAGCACTAACACCCCCAGAAAGAGCTGCACGTTCCACCTTGGCCAGTTCCCCCGAGGTCTCCCCTCCCTCCGAACCTGGAAGCCAAGGACCTCGGCTTGTCAGGAAGTGGCCCTTGGCACGGAGAGCCTGGTCAGATGGTCCACGTGTCTGTTCTAACAGGCTCACACATGGCTAATTATTCCAGATGAAAAAGTAGGGAAGCGATCGCAAACGGGTGGCGTAGCTATAATCTCGCTATACTGACATTCAGAAGATCATTGCAGTACTTAAACAATGAAACGGCGAGAAATACAGTTTAAAGCAAGCACTGGATTTTTTATGGAGGTCTCTGTGTGAGCTGGGTCCACTTTTAATGATTCTTTTCATGCCCCATTAAAGCTATAATAAGACTTCAGATTTTCCTGTATATTTAATATTTATTGAAAGGAAGGTTTTTGGGCAAAAATTCTGTTCATCTTCACAGACTTGAACATAATACTTTACCTGTTTTTTCCCCACACAAGCCAGTAAAAATAGCTTTTGTCCAGGTCTAGTTTAAAGGTATTGAGTCCAGATTAGCAATTCCTATTTCAATTTCATACTTCAAACTGTCATGTTAACAAGACACAACAAAATACGGCCTCTAAATAAACAAACCGCTCCAAAGAACAGACAACAAATGTCCGCGCTCTGGAAACTTCCAGCCACGAGCCAACCTCTCTGTCAGCGTTACACACATGTCCACGGTGCAGCTTGTGTGTCCTTCCCGTATTATTCTGAGTACAGACTCATAACAAGTGTGTTTCTATTTGCAATTCAGGGGCAGCTGGAGGCAAGGTGACATAACATACTGACACCCTTATTTTGTCTATTAGAAATGCTGGGCCTTTAAACTCAGTGCTGGGCCTGTAAATGGTCTAATCTTTAAGTGGCCAACAGGAATTAATTTCCCATTCTGATTATGTTGTAATAATCTTGCGAAGATTCTATGAGATCCAAGGTTAAAAGACGATCTCACTCTATTTTGCTGTTAGGGGTATTTTTTCCCCAGACTCCCCTGTCCGCCATCCCCCCCCCTTCCAGGCACCCCATGCAGGGACAGTACATCCGAGATGTGCCTTCTGGTAAAACCCTGACTCAGATAATTAAGGCCTTGACTACAGGTTGATTAGCTGAACCCGGTGTATTAGCGCTGGGCTAATATAGAAATCTCCTGTTCCAGTTCTGCCACTCAAAAGCGCAGTTTTTTTTTTTGTTTTTTTTTAAAGCAGACTTTTTCAGGGGAAAATGGGGTACTGATACATTAAAACAATTCTAATCAAGTGACAAAGCAAAACATTCTGCCCTCAATGCTGCCATAAATTAATGAAAAGCAGCAAAAGTCAAGGTGTGTCAGCCTGGCACGGTTTAACATTCTCAGCCAGCCATGCGTTTGCTCCTGTACTCACTTGCACCCATGCATACCTCGACAATCACGCCCCCTTCAGGCCACGCTCCCTCCCCTCAGCCTTCAGAGAATGCTCTCTTTACCATATCTTTATCTCAGGGTCGCTGTCTGTGCTATGAGATTATTTGTATATCTAGTATTGCTGCCTGAGGATTGAACACAGTTTAATATATCTAGCCTTGGCCACTGTCTGTATATGAAGTATTGTTTTTTTTTTCCTTACATGGAAACCGAGCCTGCTTGCATGCAAGGCTGCACCTAATGCGGATGCAGTTTGCCAGCCACTCGGTGCAATATTATTTGCACAGACTTGCAAGTTAACTTAGAGAGAAGCATGTGTGAAATAGACAGAAGTGGATGTTACACACCTGCAGCACACAAGCCTTATAGGCCAGAGGGGATCCAGCAGAAAATTTCACATGGGTGGAGTTTAAAGACCACCCCCCCCCCCAAAGAAGGAAAGTGCTTCAACATGCCGTGGAAAATTACCAACCTGCTATCTCCTGCAGGGTTGAGGTGGCACCGGGATTTAAAGCGCCGCTCAAACGAGTTTGCCCTGGGGTTCTTCATCCTGAACAGTTGCCACGGAAGCAGCATCTCACGTTTATGGGATGCCCACGGCATCCAACTGGCTTCCACCGCTATATACCGGTTACCCATCGGTACCAGGGCAATATGCACGTTTGAATTATTTATGTTTGATGGTCCTTTTGTGAGCCACAATGGATCTTACATTCCCACATGGACAGGAGCCTGTTCAGCAGGATGAAACACCCAGCAATTGGAACGGTGGGGTAAATGGTGCTGTTTTTACAACAAAAAAAAATATATGACTCCACCCCCCAACCTTGTGTTGCCAAGCTTGAGATTATGTTTACCTTTGAAGCTGGGCTTGCGATTTCCTCATCCTCTTCCTTATCCTGCAAGAAACAAGCCCACATAAGGCCAGTGAGGAACCAGATCTTAGCAGAGAAAGCACAACTGCCTTCCTGTGCAGGAGTATTTTGGGACGAGCCATGTAAACAGCAAGGTCCTTCCACAACAAGAGGGGGCCTGGTTCTGCCAGTGGCCACTGTTCACCACAGCCTGAAATGCACGTGAAAACAACTGACACTGCAGGTCTGTGAGGCATAAACACATCCAGTGATTTAGCTCTCCATCAGCTGGAAGATCGAAAAAACACTTACTTCCTTTTCGTCTGTCTGCTGACCCTAGAACACATCTTGACTTGCAGCCAACAATTTAAAAAGGCATTTCTAATTATTTTGCTTTGCCCGTCATCTGCTCCTGTGTTTTCTCCACAGCAGAGACTCTCAGATGTTCCATTGCCCGAACACCTCAAAAAGGACCTGGTTCAAAACCACTGCTGCAGAAAGCACCAAAGCCGACCGCAGCACGAGATGATTTTTACTATCAGAAGTTAACAGGCAGAGGCTAAAAATATCGTAAGGAGCTAACAGACATGCCTGGGGATACACCTCTTTTGTTCTAGGAGGGCAGGAGGTGGTTTTTGGATTCGTCAGGACGTGTTGGTGCATCACCTGCCCGAAACCACCACCAGAGAAGATCAAAACAGAAATCAGCTTAAGAGATCAGACCGACAGAATCTCAACCAGTTCTGCTGCATCTCCTGGTGGTATTCAGTTAGTCAGCGTAGTTAATCTGCATGTAAATGACTTTGCGAAAAATAATCGTGTTAAGTGTGCAGTATAGTTAGGGTATACTCTGACTTTGGCCGAAAAATATTTGTTTTTTAAAAATGTTTCCATTAGAGATTAATTGACACATTCTTCCACGATGGTGACTTCTAAGTGTTAATCTTTCCAAGGCCTTCATGTTTTCAACTCACCCAGATGGAATTCTAGAAGATTCTGTAAGCTTACGGAAATATGGCAACAAAAACCCAAGAAAGCCTGGCACAGAGGCGCGCACTGCTAACTAACCTGCACTCAACTTCAACCAGCCAGTTAGAAATACTAAGGCTGGTAGAAGGTTAGTTAGTGCAGAAAGGAGTGAAAGAGCACAGACTGTTTTAATACTTTTTATTTAAAGGACGAAGGACATTGGGGGGAGGAAAAAAAAAAAAAAACCTCTGGCCCCCTTCCAAACACTTTCTTACGTCAATAATTTCATTCGGTTTTGGCTCATAGTCAGAACTGTATGTCCTGTTTGTAGGTCCAATTAATTTTTTGTTGTCTGTGCACACAACAGTAGGCCTATTCGTCGTTACGTTTGAAAATACTCTTCTTGACATTGTGATTGTGATCTTGACTTTTTAGCTCCTTAAGGCTTCTTGTTTTCTGGGGGCAACAACCACGGGCCAGGACAAAGAAATTACAGCTGGCTGAGGACTGGCTTCAAAAAGCAGTCGGTACATACTAGACACCTACGGCAAGATTCACTCCTCCTCCTGTCCTGAATCCCTAATGTGAAGCACTTACTGTCAGGACATCCGCAGTGCTGCTTATTTTAGACTTGATTCTAGGTGGAACCATTGGTCATTCCATTTTCCATAATTTGTGAGACTGTATAAAAACTAATTATATGTGTGCTGGGAAAATATGAAAAGCAAAAAATCATTTAAAAAAAATAAAATAACAGTTTTTAGCTACTGCTCATTAGTTTCCAGTTGACCGTCAAGAAATCCCCACACCCATCTCTTTCACGGTCGATATCATTAATAGTTAAAACGTAAAACAATAAACTTAATATAACGGTGTACGGATGTCAGTAAACCAGAAGAAAATCTGTTATCTGGTTAACTTTTACCCTGACATTTAATCATTATCAGTAGCGTAGTCGCGTTTATGTCAGACCAACCACAAAAAAAATCCTTCTTCCTGCTTTTATGTACCATCTCACACCTAGAAATCAGGGTGATTACAAGACAAATAAGTGGTTACCGGTGAGAGTTGGGTGGGGGGGTTGATTGATGAGGTGACATCGCCTACGAGAAGTTACTCCTAATTCACGATTTATAACATTTGTTGAATACAAACAAGGTGTTCGACAGCAGAAAAAGCAACAAACTGCAACCCATTAAACCTTATGCCCGGGTCTGTGCATTGGCGATTACAGGGCAACACTAAAGTTATTGTTACTGAAGTAGCTACAATCAAAGCGGGCGCTTGTGGTTAACGCGTAAGGAGTCATTCGCCTTTTTCCATTTGATCTCTCGTAAATCAGCTGGAAAGCAGCCCATCGGAAATGAACACGGATCAAACCCCCAATTTGTGGAAAAAATGCTAAACGTCCAGGACCGGAGCTCCGCACAGGTACCGCATGCGAGGTAACTGTTTAAACAAGTTAACCTAAATGCAGAGGTCTCGTTTTACATTAATTAAACGCCTTTTTTTTTTTTTTTTTAAATAAAAATGCACTGTTTAGCAGTGCACACATAAAGCATGCAACACTAGAAGTGTTTATTTAAACAAGATCAGTTTACAATTAGCCCGCATTTACGTGTGAATTATTACTTTCCGATTAAATGTTTCGTGGCTTACTTTAAAACCATATAAACTAATCGCCGTTCTTAGTTCTTTGTGGTCTTGTCTGGCTCTGCGCTGCCAGCGCCTTTTATCGGCCGCCTTACCACGTCCGTGTGCCGGCGATGCCACTGCACCTCCTCGTCCTCCTCTGGCGTGTCGTCCACCAGCACTTGGCTTTTGCTCCTTTTAAACATTCTCTTTTTTATACCGTCTCTTTAACCCCTCCACACTTCGTCGGTCCTTTTTTCAACCTCCCGGTCGTGTAAAGTCTGGCCTGGCTGAGAAGCGATCGTCTTCGGTGACTTGGCGATGTTCGGAGTGGAGGAGGAGGAGGAGGTGGTGGTGGGAGGAGAAGGAGGAAGCCGGGAGTTGGATCGCAGGAAAAGTACCATTAAGGATCGCGAGCCCACCGGCGATCTGGCCGCAACTGCTCTCCTTAAATTCCGGAAAAAGCCTCGCAAAGGCACCTTTAATAAAAGTATCCTAATGCTTGACAGGGACCGTGGTCTCGTAAAGGCGATGCGTTCAGAAAACCCTGCGCTTATCTGATGCGGAGTTAGTTTTGCAGTAACACCTGGACCTACAAGTCGCTCCTCCCACCACCATGCATCCCCCAGCTCCGTTTATGGTTCTAGAAATATTAAGTAGCATTGCTAGTTACCCCTTTATAGCTAGATAAGTAGAACTTTAAACAATCCATAATAAAATTTTGTATTCGAAAGTACTTGGAAGTTACAGCTATTGCTTTTAAACTTACGCGTAAACCTAAACCCTGTTCTTTATAAATAGGATGAGTTTTTGGACTGTGACGCCTGTGTTATTGGTGTGTGAATTTAACAGGGCTAATTTTATTTCTTAAATGATAGTGGGGAATTTAAGACTTTCACCTTACAATAGTCCGTGTCTTCTGTGGTAAAGTAAGAATCACTATGAGGGTGTTGTTGTATAATATTAAATATAACTTGCAGTAACCTGCAAATACCAACACTGACTAAATGTAGCAGACAAATCAGCTTCTTCTATTTGTATTCTAAGTTATTCATGTTTAGATTCTTATTTGCAAGGCTGAGACTGAAATGTAGCCTGATTTGGCTAGCTGCAGAGAAGTTATTAAAGACGAATTAGGTAGTTGAGCATTAGACATAACCAGTTAAAATTGCCGCAGAATTACTTACCTGTATGTTAACCATATACATCTTGCATGTCTACAAAAGTGAATGAGTGTATTGTAATGTGATTTTGGTGTATTTTGACTACATTGACAATCCCTGATTATGGATTTCACGGTAAAACATATTAAGCCTATTCTTTATGTCTGGATACATGGCAGCTTACCTCACACAGAAAAGACATAAAAGCAAGTGGCGTGTTGTTTTTTAAATGGCTCCTCTAGCCTAACACTGCGTAAGTGTTATGTAGTGTGTTTTATCTCTTCCTGGAATTTGTGACTTCAGCTGTTTGGTTTCAGATCTCCAGGATATATCAGCGTCTTATATAAACATATTCCACCGACAGATAGTCCAAGGGAAATTAACGCAAAGAGCACAGATGCAGATAGAATACAGAATTAAGATGTAGAACGCGCTCCTATTCAAATCATTTAACAGCTACAGTGTGTGCGTTCATGTCACAGGGTTCAGCCTGTGTCTGTCGCTGTAGAAAATGCTTGCTAGCAGTTATTGGATAACAAACCAGGCTGAAAATGAAATTCAAAACGAAAATGAAATGAAATTTGCATTTTGAAACGGTTGGTGGTTATTCAGTGACGTAGGAAAAATTGTTTGATAATTTGTTTTATACTGTCCCATGACATCAGAGGGATTTGTTTTTGGTCATGTATAGTTATGTTATACTGGTCAGCTAGTGGAGTGGTGCATGCCCCATATGAAATGAATGAATATGTATATTGTATATTGTTACTCCTCCCCCCCCCCCCCCCTTCATGTTTAGTGCTTCAGAGACGTTTCTGTCATCCGTCATTCTGCTGAGTCATGCCATGAAGCGTTCGCCTCCCAGAAGCATTTGCTGTCCGTGGACTGGGTTGATGTCATTCGTGTAGCAAAGCTTTGCCAGTTTCAGATGGGCTTTTCTCTTGGCACCTTGTGCACCCCGTCTGTTGCAGGGCTTCGTATCCTTGGTGACTTTGGTGGGGGCGGAGGGGGAGCATACAAGGCATGACCAGGGTTACATTTTTTATAAATGTTGCTTATGACATTTTTTAATAGCTGAAAAACAACCACAGATAAGTCCAGTTATTAGAAAAATCTGCAAGGTGCAGATCCACAGTAATCCTTCCATGACACCTGTCCTTACAGTTGGGTGATATGTGGCGATAACATGGGATGCACCCTATAGGCAGAATCAGGCCTTAGCTATGGCTGGGCATTTCATTCATCCAAATAATATTTATAACTATACATTTCATGCAATACAACATTTTAAGCAATGTTTACTTCATTACTGCACAAACTTCGACTTGTAGCAAAATTTGTTTTCTATTTAAATGTTCAGTCTTTGCTGTTTTAAAGGGTGTTTGTGTGTGATTGTGTGAATTATGGCTTGTAGAATATATAGCATACAATTGGTTAAAACTGGCTTTATAGTTAATTCAACATTAAAAATTTAACTGAGCCCAAAGTGTTTATTTGCAACTTCTGTACTAATCCTTGGTCATACAATTCATCATCTGCTAGTGTTATTAATGTATTAAATACCAATGATCTTTTCAGACTGAATTTGTTTGAATTTTATTAGATTGAGGAAAGCAGAGACCTTTTCTCATGGTCATCAAATTTAAAATATTTTTGACATCCACAAAAAAAATGCAATTTCGACATGAGGTTCAAAGTAATTGTAAAACTTTACAGTGCTTTTCCCCCCTAGCTGGTTGTGACCGTGTCCAGGCCCAGTAGAGCTGGCCAGGGAGTTATGAAGAATGCATGTATAGTGAAAGATTAAGGAGCCAAGCAGGCTGAAATATTTTGGGATTAGTTTCTGCAATTACCGTATGTACTTTTGAGGGCCATGCTGAATCTCAGAATATTGCCGGTGCATAAATCAAACATTGGTTGTTAAAATTAAGTTGACATCCTTGACCTTATCTGTGCTCATTTCAGTCGGTCACTGGGAATTTCAGTGAATCTCTGGCACGCTGTTGCTCTCATGGCAAGAGGAAATCTTTATGGGATGTCAAGGGTTAAATAAAATAGATCAATTGCGTGCGTCAGTGTGAGCCATGGATGATCTTGACGCAGTAGAGGTTTCAATGCTGATTTGGATTGGCTCATAGCTATTTGGATTATTTAAAGACTATCCTTGTATATTTTCTCCTCAACAGACTCACTTAAGCAGTGTATAAAGTTATCTGTTTTTATCTTTTTTTTTTTTTCTTGTTCTATGGTTTCTGAGCGGGAGATGTAGTCACCAAAACATCTATGGAAATTTATCTATTTAGGCAAGTTTGCAGTAATAATTTACAGTTTGGCATGAAAAATAACTGTAAAGCAACATCTGTATTCCAGGTTTGGCCCAAAATGCTGTCTCCCGTCACGAAACGCTGTTTGTATATACTCGCAGCCATCTGCTTGCACTGCAACAGTCTCACTGTTTAAATTGTTTATATGCTTGAGTGACATTGTCCCATGTTGTGTTTGAAAACTCTGTCCTGTTTTATACTATGGGGAGTTTACTGAACTAACTAATAGCAGTATAGGCCGTGAGTACAGTATTTGTTCTGTCAGTTGTTGTCTTTTAAAATTAGATCAAATGACCCTCACCGCTGCACCTTCCTGTGAGCTTTTGTTAGTTCATACTTAGGAGACACTGAATATGCCGACAATGGCAGCATCTGCGGTAACTTGTTCATGGGGAGGTAGATGTCAGCTGGACAGTTTGCCCCGGGACCTTTTCTCTCCGTAGAGTACCAACGTGACAGCAGGCCAAGGGTGGAGTTAAAAAAAAAAAAAAAACGCGGCCAAAACTCTGGCTGAAATGTATCGGGTTCGAATGCAGGTGTGTCCTTGGAGAGGGAAGGTCAGGACGCACCTCACCATCTAACATGTCACAACCGGGGTTACAATGATTCACTTGTTATCTTAACAGACGCAGGGCAGTGGTCAGCAGTTTATGTGTTGTAAAGTATTCCCTGACCTAACATCTAACTATAACTTGTATAGATATGCGAAAATAAGGTGGTATAGTGTTCATAAAAATCAGGGCTGAAAAAAATGAATAAATCAGGGCATTATTAAGGTTAATTATCCTGCCATGGATTGGCGTCCCATCCAGGGTGCTGGGTGTTCCCCTGCCTGTGTGCAGGCTGAGATAGGCTTCAGGGACACTGTGAGCCTGTACTCTGTAGGTGGCTGGGACATGGATGGAGTATTTAAGGTAATAGATGTTTTTCGTTTTTGTTTCGTTTGTTTAGTCTCTGCTGTACTGAAATGAATCAGGATGACTGCAGGGTGATTTTTCTTCACACAAACAGATTCAGTTTCAGTCTGAACTGCTGAGATTCAGTTACTTGAGCCTCTGAGTTTATGCCGTCAGAGTTCAGATTAACACAGTTTCTAGTGTGAGTCAATAAAAGGCTGAAGCTCCCCCCCCCCCCCCCCCCCCCCTTAGAGAGGTGGACCAGGTCATTATGTGCCCCTGCTCTTCTCAGTGGGGGTGGGGTGACGTGGGATTTTCTGCCCCTCCCACCTACCCTCCCCACTTTCAACCCCCCCTCAGGGCGTCTGGTTACCTGCCTAAGCCGCCCACAACAAAGACATGAATGTCTGAGGTAATGACAAGAGAGGGGGACAAAGGAATGCAAGCCCCCCATGAGCAAGGCTTGTGGTGCGACCAGTTATACAAGAGGCACATGCCGTGTGCTGCCTCCTCACCAAGACCATACCCCGACTAGCACTCCATGTTTCCTCAGATACACTTTGGGTCGCATGACCCTGACTGGCATTTTCTGCTTCCCTGGATAGGCTCTGGGTCGCATGACCCTGACTGGCATTTTCTGCTTCCCTGGATAGGCTCTGGGTCACATGACCTGGACTTCATGGTCTGTTACTGAAACTGGATAAATAAATGGATATGATTTCACCAAGGTGTCACCTAATGCCTCTTGGTGCCTTGTACCGAACAATAAACTGGGCAGCAACATTGTCCATAAATGAAAGCAATTGTCTGTGTTATTTGTGTCTCTCTCAGTCCTCAGTCTTAAACAGCTAGAGTACTAAAACTGTTACAGTTGACCCTTCCACGTCACAGGAGTTAGGTGTGTATGCTGAGCAAAGAAATACAGAGATGACTGCGAGATCACAGAGATATGACATGAGAGGCTCCGATAAAAACACTTGGAATTTAAAAAATCAGCACTGTGTGTGTAAAAATATATATATATATATATATATATATATAATGTCATTGTGTGTCATCTGCTGGCCTTCACATGTCATGTGTGGCTTTTGCAAAACTCCCGTTTAAATTGTTATTCCAACCCTGCGGTACATGCAGAAGGAGCTACTGTAATCTTTCATTATCAAAATATTTTTCATACATCTGATACCATTGCTTTTTTTATTTGTGCTTCCATCGACACTTTTTGTATGAAATTCATATTTACTTTTCTGTAAACACCATTTTCCATGTAAGGGGTCATTTTAATTTTCACCAGTGTTGTTGTTTTGATGTTTATGGCACTTTCCAGGTTTCACAGTATATTGCACTGGCCTGGTGACTGGTGTGTGGCCCCTGAGCTACCGGGCCAGAGAAAACCCTGAAAAACCAGATTAATCAGCTCCCTCCAAAAACGAGCCTTTAATCACTCTGGATGCTCATTAGAACTGACTGCTGTTATTTTAAACGCCGAATCCTTAGCGTGCCCGGTCTATACTTCCGGCACTTTGACTTCCTGAGACTCGCGTGAGATTCTCTCATCTCATCCCTGATGGGGAGCTAATATAGATTGATCACCTGATTCATGTCAGGGGGAGACACTGTGAGCTACTTCTGGTTTTACAAACTACTTTAAAACTGAAAGGCTCCTGCGCTTGGCTGAATAGTTCAGTTCTTCTTGCGCTGTTACCGGTTTGTTTCCTTGATTTGAAAGACTCATCCAGCTGTTTCACATTAACAGTGTCACATGCATGATTACAGGAGACTGACCAATTACCACACAGTACGAACTCAGTGCTTAAGTGAAATCTAGGTCCTTTTAATTAAAATGGTAGTTTATAAACCCTGTCCTAGCTCATACATCCCCGGTGACATGGATTAGGTGGTCACCCTAAGATAATATAGGGATTTTGATAAATATACAGCGTCACTCCCAGTACTTAATTTAACACACACATATCTTACAGCACTTTTCATCCGCTGATTTCTTTTACTCTGGCTCTATCATCTGGGTGGGCAAAAGATATCATCAAACCCAGTGCACATGTTGCAGATTGTCAGTGTTAATTGCGACCGGCCGTGAGCTCATTAATTGGGGTAAAACCTAATCCGCCATGTGCATTAAGCCAGGGTGACATTCTGCAGGGTTGTTAATCTGAAGCCTCGGAGGCAGAATGAAAGGACTAATACAGGAAAAAATATCAGTGTAAAACGTGGGGAGGGTGTGTGCGCGGGCCAGGGCAGGCCAGCGTCAGGAGACAGGCCCCTTCATTCAGCAGAAACTACTTTCCTGTTTATTCATCGCCCCATCAGACTGGACCAACCCAAGCAGACCAGAAGCTTGTCCTGTTTTCCATTCTGTACCTCCTTTTTCAAGCCTATGGTGCAGTGTTTCCCAGTCCGGTCCTCAGGGACCCACAGGCAGTCCGTGCAAATTCTGGTGCTCAGAGGGAGCAAAAACATGGACTGCTGTGGGTCCCCAAGGACCGGACTGGGAAGCACTGCTATAGTGGATGCATTTTGTTTTTGTTTTGTATTTTCCCCAGTTTTTTAAACCCAAAAATGGGAGCCCCTGTTCCATTCTCACGTTAAGCAGATGTGTTTACGCTCCCAAGAGAAACACAGAGACATCAGATGTTTTTCCTGAGGGGAGGAATTGGGCTCACATTTATATATTTCTCAGGGTCATGCTATGCTGTTCATCAAACTTCAGAATGATCTGCTACATAAACGGTACAGGTCATTCATCTGCATCACGGTGCCGACACAAATCTTCATGTGAAAGACTCAAGGTCAGTACATGACAGTAATATTTTGATAGGGTATTTTTTTTTTTTTTTTTTAAGTCCCATCCATCCACGTCCAACCCCTTATCCGGTACAGGGTCATGAATAGTTTTTGAAATGTTTATTGGATGTCTGCATTAGCCTTTAACTCACAACACTGAAGTTTATAATTTTGTATATTTATATAAAATTGTCACAAAAATTTCAATGTTAGTTTTGATCATTTCAGCTTTGTATTAATCTATATTTTTATGTGCACGTTTGTGTGCCAAGAATAGAAATACTCATTACTGGCCCCTAGTGGAAACGCAAAGGCATTTCAAATTTCAAAAAATTACCTGTGCGTTTTTGTATGCGTTTTCATTTTATTATTCTTACAGGAAAACAAGAAACTTCTAAGTATGAAAATAGGCCTACTGGTGCAAGCTGGGTGTCTGCTGACCCCAATAAATTATTTCCTGGATGAAAAATACTTATGAATGACTGGACATCATTTGCTTGACATGTTTATAACATATCACTTAATGACTATATATAAATGTTGAATAAATGTTGAATGATAATAAATGAGAATGTTGAATGTAGATAAATGTTGAAATCAAGGGCGTAACTTTGGCTGGAACATTGGGGGGGTGGTTGAGGTCTCCACCCATTACAGGGGAAACATGATTACTGGGGGGGTTGTATTAGCTGGTTTTGATTTATTGGGGGTGCTACAACCCCCCCATATACCCCGTAATTTACGCCCATGGTTGAAATTTTAAAGTTATTTTTAATAATAAAAAGTTTTAGCTTCCAGATGTTTGGTAGAAACAGTCTTTATTGCCAACTTTCTTGGACAGACAGTCCAACTATAGAAAGGCCAACATTTCCAACTCTGAGTCTCTGACTATCCATTTGGAGCAGTAAAACTGGACCAAAAGCACAGACACCACCCAAATGGATCCGCTGGATCCCTTGGTGACCCACCAAGAACATAATCTGCTCTTCTTCAAAGTCACAGGTCAATCCTACTTACATTTATAGATTTATATCTGCACAACCGAACCCACCATTAAACCCTATTTTAGCCTCTAGTAATTATTCAACAAACAATAAACAATCTATCATCAGTGAGACATTCATTTTTATAAAGTGCATATATTTCATGTTTTAGTTATTGGGTGTGACATCATATCGAGAATAGTCGACTCTTCCACTGATACATCTATTTAATTAGTTAACTGGTTACCTTCTCTTCAGACTACAAAGGGATACATCCCAGTTATCATTCTCTGGATCTCCAGCTTAAATCTTGGTATTCAGCCATATCCCAAAGGGTCACACTATGTAGTAACTACAGGACTCCAAATATTAATTCAGCCATTTGATGTGCTAAGATAATTTTGGATTAAGGAGAAAAAAAAACACTCCGAGTACCAGTTTTGGGTTTCAGCTTCACTTCACATCTGTGAGCTCACAGACACACACAGAAACATACATAAAGTGCAAATCTGCAGCCACTGCGTAAGAATAAAAAGTGCAAATCATATATATCTGGGAAATTAATTAATTAGGGGTTTGAAGTTTATTAACTTTCATCGATTACACTTTGTTTTTTAGGACTGGTATCTAAGGTTTCTTTTTTTTTACATTCTGACATCCAGTCAAGTTTTAAGAGGATTGCTATTAATTTTCAGGAAGTATTCAGTGTCTTTGTTATTTGAAATTTATGGCCAAGCCATTTTGCAGTGTGGCTAACTCACCCAGTGAAATGCATGCAGGAATCATCAAATCAAACCACACCATCCATAGTTGTTTTGAACATGGATTAAGCTTGAACCCTAAGGCTTTTCTCCACTAGAGACCCTCTCTTAAGGTGTTCGTTTCATTGCACCTGCTCGGTTTTGTTTCTAGCAGTTTCTGTTCCGCACAACATGCGGGATAACGGCTTGTGGTGCCGAGTGAGCTGCCGGGAACCGTAGCCGGACACCCCGATTCCCGTCACGCCGAGCAGCGCAGCCACGAGGGGCAGCAGGACGCCACCTTCCTTGCGCAGAGATGCGTATGCAGCCTCAGTCTGAAATGCGGACAAACAGCCGTCAGAGGAGCTTGTCTTTGCTAGCGTCTGCGATCCCCGGCTCTCGATTTGTAGTCGTGTTCATGTAGGTTTCCTCTGGGGGGTTAGGCAGCCTAGACAACATGGATAATTATAATACTGTTTATAAATTAACCAGTAGTCCAAAAGTGAAGCGGTGTAGTGTGTGACTGCACGCATGAGTATGTCTCCTGAGATTAAACGATACAAAACCGCTTTATTCATGATACGATTCTGAATAAATATATCTGCGGATTTGTTGTCGCCTAAAGTCAAGAGAAGAGCAAATATTCATGTAAATTCCATATTTATCATTAGGGTAAATACTACAGTTTCACCTCATGGTTATTAGTTTAATATAAAAAAAAAGTTGTTGGCTTTGTGTTTTAGTCTCCATCAATTGTTACAGAGCACAGGCGTCCCTGAAAAAAAACTTTTTATTAGTTTATTAAAGGTATGGAGCATGCATTAGAAAAACGCCTTGCACCAGCATAAAAATAATGAATGACCACAGAAATTAAACAAGTTTAACCTGATCACTAATGATTTATGAGCTCATCGACTTGCCAAACATGGTGAAGGTTTCAGCTGCCAACCAACTCACCTGCAGGTATCTGATATATCCTGGTGTAAGGTGGGCAATCCGTAAAAACATCTCAGTGCTGTCTGCTGTTAGCTCTGCAGCGTCTCCTGACAGCAAAGCGATCCCCTGAATACCGGCTCTCATCCGCCTTGCCTGTGCGCCCATCGCGCCTCCGGCCGGTTTATAAACCCTGGTGTCATTCCATAATACTCCGCATCATTGCAGGATTACTGGAGTGTTTGGAGAACGGAGTGCAGGGAAATACAGGACGTGTGATATCGAACGATATCGTGTGGCCTGGTTTAAGATTTGAACATCACACTCCCAGTGGGATTCGAATTGTGCTCAAATTGCAAATATTTTAAAGCCAATTTACCGTTTTGCTTTCCTGATATTCAGTAAGTTACTTTCTAGTATTTTTAATTTCTTTCATATATTCTAGATATTTTATATTGTTACCTCAGTGTGTCTCATAATTACGAATTATCCTGCCCAAAATGCCCTCATGTGTTCCACCTGAGTTTTATCTCGTGTAAAGGCTAGGCTCTGTCTGCCGAGTTGAGTGTTTCACTACTAAGTATTTGTGCCCTCTGAGGTAAAGTGCTACCGGTCAGTGTCACGTTTGTTGGTGCAGGTGCTCTGAGGCATTTCAGGTCCAGAAAATAAAAATCCAAACCAGGATTTTGTTCCAACAAACCAGTTGAGTACTCTGTGACTGTGACTCTGTATATTCAACTGGATGGTTGAAACAAAATCCTAGTTTGGATTTTTACTTTCTGGACCTTAAGTGTCTGCCTCTGCAGGTGCAGTTCTAAAATGAGGTAATGATGTATTTACTGTACCTGTTTATCAGTCTATTGTTATGATTACCGATAAGGACCGAAAAAGAAGTATTGTTCATGTCGCTTGACCTCTGTCGCGACCACTCATATGCACTGTAACTATCTTGTGTGCACAAGATAAAAAAAATCACTCTGTGGGACTTCGGGGGTTCCGTAGTAATATGAAACAAAGCTAAGCAAAAATGTTATATTCATAAGAAAATGACTCCTACGTATTTTTTTCCCCAAACGCAAACAGGCAATATTTCAGGTATTATTCTCAGATTGGCACAATCAATATCCTGAATTCAAAGCACATGTTTTAAACACTGATTTTAAGATTTTTGTTTAGTCAGCTGTGGAAATCACATTAGGCTTCATCTTGTTCCCTTCCCTCATGTTCATGCACGGCCGCCAGTATTAGGAACCATCCGGAACATCCAACATTAATCGCACATAGACACCAGATGCTGGCACCGTCAGCGTCCATAAATCTCATTAGGCCTCTGCTCACACTCATCCACGTAATCCTGTCCTGTCCTGCGCACAGATAAGACACAGTTGGACGCAGTTCACTGCAGACTGTAACTCACAATCTGACACAGACACACACTCTCCCATCCCAGATGCATATTTACGCAACTTTCCAGAACTGAATGCAATAGGCATCTTATTCCAAGTAAAATACCAAAAAAAGCTAGAAAGAAGACCCAAAAATTTGGTTCTATTTGCGTGCACGACAGCAACTGTGCTCCTTCGTGGCGACTTCAACAATGATCCGTATCCTATTCTTTTTTCCCCCAAGGGTACCACAATACGAGGTCAGGTGCCAGTGATAAACAGCCAGAAATGTTCATACACCCTTATCTCTGGTTTCTTGGATGATGCTCATACACTAACCCAGGATTTTGTTTTACATCCTCCCAATAAAATGTACATTATAGCAAACTCCCAATAGCAGTGTCCTGTATTTATTGCGTCTTTAATACAGAACTCTAACAACTGAAAAACCACCTGAAAACAGCACCACTGCCAGAAAGGTCCCAGAAATAAACCTTTATGACTTAGTATGCAAGAAACCAGAGGTGCCAATGTGGTTCTGACACTGTGCTGATATTTCCTGCTGAAACATTTCCCACAAATAGCCAAGACACTTGGAATCGTAGCCACTCTGGCCCTAGTTTGGTGCTAAACCTGGTAACAGAAGGGGCGGGGGGGTAAATGACTTATTTTTCATATTACAAGCATCAGCACTGAACTCTGACAAACTTGGTCTCTTAATTTTTAGCTTTTTTCCTAAAGCTGTGTATGCATCAAGGTGCCATATAAATGAAAGACGGATCCCTTTAGATGTGCTTTTTATTCTTTTGGAATGATCACTGTCAGTGTTTTAAGTACGATTCTGACAACACAGATGGGCAAAGAATTTTATACAAAGTCAATATGGAGCATAATTCAAGTAATTCCAGCCCTACATAATAGCACACAGTTATGTCTGACTTACGTTCTCTTGTCACTGTGTCACATACGATTTCTTGTTAATCATGACAGTTTTCCAACACAAGCTTCCTGTTCTTTACCACTGAGGTCCCTCTGCTCAATGGCACTGAACGTACCGTGACAAACCTCACGAAATCCTACAAGGATAAGTCTTTATGTTCCTAACACCCATGCGATTTCAGAACAGCCATGAGTTTTTCAATACGGTTCTGCTGTAATCTATCAATACCCTGTTCATCTGTATGCTCATAAAAAAAAAAATCACAGGGAAAACTGTATTATAACTCGAAATCACTGGGTGTTATCTTTTTCTCTGGAGTGCAGCTCACAGATTAGTTAAGTAACTTTTGCCTATGATGGTGAAAGTCTGAACAATACTGCCATCTACAGGTAAAAGCTGTTTTAAAAACAACCTGTACTTCTCATCCATCACACCACCAGCAAAGGCAGATATTGTTTCAGACAGAACAAGGTGCATCAGGACCATGGGCATAAATTATGGGGGGATGGGAGTTGTAACCCCCCC
>JAODLC010000043.1:18083719-18098332 GCA_026781145.1 Hippopotamyrus pictus
ATGTATGTGTTTGTGTCTCATGGAGTGAGATGGGACATGTATGTACGTGTTTGTCTCTCGTGGAGAGTGAGATGGGATGTGTGTTTGTGTCTTGTGGAGTGAGATGGGACATGTATGTATGTGTTTGTGTCTCGTGGAGAGTGAGATGGGACATGTATGTATGTGTTTGTGTCTCATGGAGTGAGATGGGACATGTATGTACGTGTTTGTCTCTCGTGGAGAGTGAGATGGGACATGTGAAAACTATCCAACATTCCAACAGGGAAGAATAAAATATCACTCTTACTATCATTATTACTGTAATTTTAAACAGTTTATAGGGAATATTACGGACCTGCTTGTTTAAGTCCCTCTTGAATCCTTTTGAAATTTCTTGTTTAGCATCTAATTCTAGAGGAATTGTATTGAAAATTCCATCAGAGGCTTGATTTAACCGGACCTGGGGCAGGTGGTGAAGTGTTGCCCTGAGGGGGCGGGGGACTGCCGGTCCCACAGGAGTATTTAAAGTGACAGGTGGGGGTGGAGGAGACTGAGACTTTAACTGCTGTGACAAAAGGCAGAAGACTGGGAAGTCTATTATCCAAGTCTGTGTTTTTATTAGAATTGCACCCTGCTCAATGAGGTCTCGCTAATGTGGAAACTAGATAAAATACCAAACTGAATAGTCAAAATTTATGGAAACACTGGTACTTTGTAAAAATAAATGATGCAGAGACATTAATAGAAATGAGGGGGAAAAACTCAGTTAACAAATTATTTTATTTGTTAAACACATACTTAAGACAAAATAAAATTCAGTGTATTGGACATATTTGCGTTGACGGTCATAGATTTTCCTATGTTCCTATGTGCCAGCAGCAGACATTCAAAAGGGTATTGTTACTGCTGAAAACAAGAGGAACATTTTACAATGTGGCACCGATTTCACCCCCCGCTAACTTTGTAAGGCCTCGTCATTCAGACCAAAAACAGCATATTCAGGCCTGTAGGGCCCCCCACTTCCTTATCACACAGGGAGGGGATTAATTACATCCATTTTCTCACTATGCTAAAATAAATAGTCTACAAAAGGATACACTCCCTGCGTTTTCATAACAAAGTACTAAAAATGTACAAATTCTGTGAAAAATAAGTCAAAATGTTACTTTTACAGTCTATGTATTTACAAAAAAAGTACAAAACTTCACAGGAAAGAAACCTATTATAGAAAGTTAAAGTTAAATTAATGGTGAGTCTAGGTAAGATTCTGTTTCCATTACAAGATTGGCCACATCCAGTCTAGAACAATCCATCAAACTTGTCTCACATCCTTATAATAATCCAGGCTAAATTTGATTAGTTCTTTGGTAACTAAACATTCACAAGTAAAACAGGACTTTGTGATTTTTCAAGTAAGTTTCACGTACAATTCTTCATCTCCACTTAGTAAATTATCCTAACATTTTTTTTACACAACACTACCAAAAACACAACCAAGAGTGCAAATCTACTAACTTATATCACACTCTAAAGGTCTCCCAAACTTGCAGAAAATCCATCTTAGTTCTACCTTCTTTCTCATTCGGCCTATTTATGTAAAGAGGAAATTAGAAGTCACATGTTTTGAGCTACTGGCCCATCTGCCATATGTCCTTCACCACTCACCCAAAGGCAAAGGATGGCATCTACAGGGCTAAAATGAAAGGTTTTCTATGTCACTTTCCCAAAACTATTAAACAATGCTTTTCTGTTAAATGATAGTTACTATATAGGATCCACCTTCTCCAATGACTTCCTTTCAGCATTAGTTTACGGTCCATCCCTCTCACACCTACTCTGTCTTTCAGAAGAAGAAATCAACCCTAACCCAACTAAAACAGAATGCTCAACGCTCACCTTGGCTTTGGAAATCTTGCCACTGCTTTTGGAAACAGATGTTAAAATGACAGGATGTTAGTGGTGAAAACTGTTGTAAAACCGGTGTCCACTTCAAATCCGGGACCAGCGGCCCAGGGGTGTAGCTTCTAGTCCAAAGCCGTCCCTCCGCGGCTATGAGTGAGTCAAGAGAACCCTTTTTAACTGCCATTGCTATTGTGTGAAGTGCCATTGGAGTCCAGCAGGGGGCTCCCTACTTCCTCACAGTCGTCGCTGGCCTCCATCAGCTCACCGTCCCCCTCGCAGATGACAGTCATGGGGCTGCTCGGGATGCGGCTGCGAGCGTTGTACTTGCTGCTGGCCGCGGAGGGTGGTGTGCGGGAGCGCACATACCGGGCCCCCACCAAGGAGGAGGACCCAATGCCAGGAAAGCGTGGCGAGAAGCCTTCACTACGAGCCCACTCCTCCGCCGCCTGCTTTCCACGGCTAGGGGACCCGCTGGGGCTGTCCGGCGATGACAACTCCAGGGAGGACTCGGAGCGCGTCCGCTGGAAGCGCGGGTCTGTGTTCTTGAGCATCTCGGTGGCAGAGATGCGGAAGCCGGTCTCAGAGCGGCTGCCCTTCTTCAGCAGCAGGGCCTTGAAGTTGTCGCTGCTGGTGGCCGACTTACGGAGGCTGCGCTGGATGGAACTCGCCTGGCGGGACAGCGAGGCCAAGCCGGGGGAGCCGCTCGTAGGCGTCACTGGGGGCGACGGCGAGTGGCCCCGCGACCGCTCCTCCTCAGACTCTCTCCGGCCCAACACCTTCCGTTTGGACCTGATCGGGGCAGAGACTGTCTGTTAAAGGGCATGATCCGGATGGAGGAAGAAAGATGGAGGCCCACACATTTTCGAATTTGGACGCTGAACGAACAGGACCATTTTCCACCACCCTATCATGTAATCTCATATTTCTCGTTAGCAGCTGCAGTATCGCAAAGGCCCTCAATTGCCCAAAAATGGCTGCAAGTGTTTCAGAAAAAAAATTTAATTGTCTTTTACATAATTCATACCGGTTCCCCTTGAGCAGAAATGTATATTTTATATCATTCTATGGAGAACTGAATTACCAGCAGAAAAAATCCCACAGTTTGGAATATGAGCACTGAATAACGGAATTAGGTTCCACGGAGAAAGTCATAAACTCCCCTTGCTGCTTCACTCAACCGGCGTCCTACAATGCACTGCTCAGTAAGGTTTGAAACAGGTTTGACATGGTGATAAATAGTAACCTTAAATGCTACTACAGGCCCTTCCACTCGGGGGCACTAGTGGGACATCGCACCATCCTGCTAATACATGCCGCATCACAAAGAGGGTCTCCTCCACAGCAGAATATTTAGTTCGCCCTTATTTACAAGGTCAAAGATCCCCTGTAGCACCATTACAGATGAAATAACATTCTTGTGATTGGGTCTTCATAAGCAGGGCATCTACTTGATTTGTCAAGATGTCACTACAGATGACGGGCAGCTAACTATTGGGTTACTTGCCAGTCTGTGCCACACCTTCAGCCTTTCCAGACTGCGTAGGAAAAGAGGAAGAGGAAAGGGGGGAGGGGGACAGGTGTGAGGAAACTCAGGGACGTGGGACAGACACTCAAGCTTCAAAACAGCGGCTACACAGAAAGGCACCCAGAGGCAGTGATGGACATATTTAAAAAACGGCAGAGACTGAAAAACATAGATAAAGTTTTCCTGTAGCAGCTCTGCTTCCAGGATTAGGGTACCGACCAAAGGATGCTCACTCCACATGAAGAACTCAACTGCGCAAGCCTAGGGTGCTACTGTGAAGTGTACGCCTCTGCGATGGGCCATACGTGCAGTGAAGTCTTCTTAACTTGCACTTCAGGTCCACGAGCTGAAAACTTGTTTGAACGGACGGGACACAAACACAAAGGGGCGAGTTGGAGGTTGGGAGCGGCGCAGGGACATACGCGTACCTGTGAATGGCAGCGAAAAGGTCCTCGGTCGTCCGGGGTCGTGTGGGCGTCACCATGTCCTCACAGACATCTGCGTCGGCAACTGGTGAGGAGCAGGACACGACGGAATCCTCAAAAATGTCGCCTGGGAAGCGTAAGGGAGCACATGTTACCGGCAGACCGGAGAGCGACCTGGCACGCTGTTCCGGTAACACTGCCAGTCCTGAAGTCGAGACTGACAGATGTCGACATGAGAGCGAGGCGGGGTTTGGGACGTTATATTCCTGCCTTTCAATTCCCCCTCCTCTGGTCCTGCTGCCTCCTTGCAACATCTGCACTTAGGCTCTCTGAGCCGCTGCGGATGGATGTCATGCTAGCCTGCTGCCACTCCCCCTCCCCCGCTTCTCTAGCCGTTCACCAGCCTGCTCCTCGGAACGCTGTCCTTCCCTATCTAAGTCAGTGTGTGCGTATATGAGTGAGAGAGAGAGAGAAGGAGGGGGGAGAGAGCGAGAGAGAGAGAGAGAGAGGGACCTACAAGGAGAGTGAGATGGAGAAAATGTTCCAGTTGTTGCCGCAGTGTGATGCTACCGTGATCCCCTGTCTGGGGGGGGTGGGCTGTTGACCTTTGGTCCTGAGCCCAACCCCAGAATAGCGACGGAGTCTCCAAGCAGGTCAGCAAAGGATAGAGCTATAAATTAGGGCTATTTATGACCTCTGCAATCCTGCTGACCCCCACGGAGACAGAATCCACCCGAGGGGGTGGCCATGGTAGGTGAACACACAGCTGCTCTGTTTATGGTGAACCCTGTCCAGAAACACAGGCAGCACACGAAATGTGGCAGGTGTGGAGTCCATAGTTTATACCGGAAAATCATGTGTATCTAGTGTTTGCTGAAATATGCTCAAGCTATATTGTACACTTAATAAAAATAATAATATTAGTATTTTGCTTACCATTTTCTTCTTCTTTTGAGCTGATGGAGTCCATGGTGTTACTGGAATCTTGCTCTCTGTCTCTGTGTCTATTGGACATGCTCTTTTCACTCAAGAAGGGGAGCTTCTGGCTTATCACTGTGGAGGTCTTGGCTTCTTGTAGGCTTTCTGTGGAGGCCTCGCTGCTCAAAGACTCTCTGCTCTGTGTCATGGGTGTGGTGGAGTTTCCGGAATGATCCCCCATCTGATCCTCCGTGTGCTGCTGGGTCGCACCAGGGGCTTCCCCCATCCCTGAGACCGACAACCCACTCTGGGGACTCAACACCGCAACCATGTCTCCATCCACAACTTCAGGTTGCCTCTCTTCTGAAACAGGCTGAGGGGGAGATTGAGGCACCTTTAGTATGAGTTTTGGCTTCTTAGAGACAACTGGAGGTTTCTTCTTGGGTGTAAAATTTAGTGATGCTACTGCTGGAACAGTAGGAGACAACTGATGCAGGGACTCTTCTGGGGACACAGAGTTGCTGCGGTGGTCTGCCGAGGTTTCACTAAGTGTGTCTTCCGGATTGTCAGCTGCCTGGCCAAATTTCTTGGTAGGTGACAGCTTCATCTCAGTTTCATTTGCAGCACGAGAGGAGCACACCGCCAATGACAACACATTAGGAGGTTCTAGTTTTTGAGGCTTTTCTGGTGTTTTAGGCTTGATGGACTCTAGGGCATGACCTATGTCCTGGGCTTTGGTAGTAACAGCTCCCTCATGTTCAAGTTTCTTGACAGACCTAAGTTGCACCATCTGAAGGGCTTGGGCAGTGATCAGGGGCATTGGAGGTAATTTTGACTCTTTGGCTATGTTGTCCTTGAAATCAGCATTCACAAGTCTGAGAGCTTCTTTCTGACCTTTAATGCCGAAAGGTGGAGCTGCTGGTGTGGTAATAGCATACAATGGAGGTGGTAGAGGTGTCTTGGGAATGGTATGTGGCAGAGGAGGAGGTGGAGGGGGAAGAGGTGGGGAGAAGTCACTACTGACTGGCAAGCCAGAATCAAACAAAAGTTCTGGAGGAGGGGGAGGAAAGTCTGAAGAAGAGCTATAGGAGGACATGTCTGGAGTTGTCTCAGGAGTTCTGTGTAGATGAGGGATCATTTTCCCACCCATATATGCAGGGATAGAGCGGGGGAGAGGGGGTGGAGGAGGTGGAGTGAATAGTGCTTCTCTAGAATCATGAAGTGTGAAGGTTGGCGACATTGATGGGGAAGTATGGAGGCCAGGCAGGGGTGGAGGTGGAGGAGGTAGGGGGTTTTTTGCTGAATCTGAGGTGTTGGAGGACAAGGATGTGGAAGATGATGACACAGATGTAGAAGACAGCAGAGAAGACTTTCTTTCAGGTACTTTGGGCTTGGACTTTGCTCCTGCTGGAGACATTGACCTCATGCCAGAGGGTACAGGGGTGCCTGCCGTGGGTGTGTTGGACTGGCTGGAGTAGCCACTGGAGGGGGAAGTGAGTCTATGCACTCTGTCCGGGGAGGAAGTTTTAGGCTTGACCACCACTGCACTGTCCTGGCATTCCGGCAGCAATGCTTGCGACATGCTGGGCAGACAACTTCCACTGGAGAACTCCGCAGGGGCACCGCCGGAGCTAGTTGGGGAATGCGGCTGCTCCCCATGTTGCCGAGGGTAGTCGGGATAGTAACCCCAGGTCTCGGTGTAATCTGAGCGCAGGCTACTCGTGTCGCTTTGGGATGGTGTAACTGGACAGATATAGTAGACGTTTGCCATGGAGGCCGACAAGCCGCTGCTCCCAGCACTTATGCTGCTCTGGCTCCGCGGACGCGGCACCCATGGATCCTCGTAGTCGCTGCAGGGGCTCTGAGAGGATGATGAACTCACTTTGCCCTTTGCGCCCATCTGCAGAGTCTGCTGCAGGGTGGCAATTAGAGTCTCGTTAAGGACCGATCCATTAGCGCTGGTCTTCTTCCCTGGCTTGCGTCGTAAGGAGTCTGTCCGAGCCGGTGGCAGCGGGGGCTTCTTTGACTTGCGAAGGGAGATGCTCCGGGATAAGGATCTGTCACTGTAGAAGCCGGAAGGGTCATCCTGGATGTCATACATACGGCATTCATACATACTGTGCCTCATTTTACCACGCATGTTGTTATGGCTCCGGGTCCTGATCCCGGAATCTGTGTGCATGGAAGTGTAGTATCCATCATTGTCCATGGAGTGCAGAGAACTGGCATCCGTCTTGTTTGAGGATCTCTCGGGGCTGCTGTAAATATGATTTGTCGGGGTAGAGCAGCTGGAGGTGAGGGGCCTCTTCGGTACAATGTTCTCTGGGGTGTCGTTGACCCACTGGTCGGCAGCGACTGTGCCTTGACTCTGCAAGCTTCCGTCCGAGTAGCTGGACTCACTTGTGGTATCTTGGCTCTTCCTTCCTTTTGTCCCGTTCAGGGTACTGCATTGGGAATCGACCTCAGTGCTGGTGCTGAGGGACACGGCTGAGTCACGGCGGGAGGAGGTGGCCGACTGAGCTTGGGCTGACCCGCCGTTCACCACAGCGGTACTGAGGGGCCGGTCTTTTGGGTAGGAGGAGACAGATCGCAACTGCGGGATGCCCGGCACACTACAGCTGTTTGCCGTGTGGATAGTGATTACCTCAGATGAGCATGAGAGTGTAGCATTTGGGATGAGCGAGGTGGAGTATGCTGCATGGGGAGAGACCATGCAGGCGGGGCCCCCCATGGCCTGCTCACTCAATGTGCTCCTCACTTCCTCGGACTTGGGTCGCACTATAGCCTTGGGGGAATTCCGCAGCTGCACCGTGGTATCGTCGGCCTGTAATGTGCCAATCCGTTTAGGTAGCGCTCCCGCTGAGCAGTCCTCTGGCCTGTAGGGGGCACTGCTGTACCCGGGCTCAAAGTTCAAGGAGATACGGGCTCCCTGGCGGGGCAAGCTATGGAAACGTTGACTACCTCCGTTATGCTGTGGTGCAAAGATGGTGCTGGTGCTGTCGCTAGCTATGGAGATGGTCCCTGAGGAGGCGGCCATCTGAGCTGCGATGCCTTGGCCCCTCTGTGCCCGGATCCTCCGCATGGAAGGGGGAACAACTTTCACTTCCTCCGTCTGGCAGCTGGAGTCACGGGTGTTAGACTGGCGTAGTCCTGAGTTCATGCTGCCGACTCGGCCCAGGGTAGAGTACTGACCAGGTATGTACATGGAGTGAGGGCGGAGGTCGCCGTGCCCTGTCACTGCTGCAGAGTGGATAAAATCAAATGTGGGAAATTTCAGATTCGTTCACTTTACTTCTGACACTATGCTGTCAAGCAAATTAAGCCTATCTATTGGGAGGGTAATTAATTTGATCTGCAGCTGCCCTTCTGAAGCGCTTACTTCCCTTTCTGAGGCTTAATTAAAACAAGGCTGAGGGAAAGCACCACGCAGCATGTTCCGGAAACTCTTTCACCATTCGGGCATATCACAGTGATAACTATGAAGAAGGGGCTTTGCTTTCACAGAAAGCTTTTTTCAGGCAATAAAAATCCCTTAAACATCCTATAAAGGAGGAACCTGGCTTTTCTAAATGGCCCGCAGAAGTAGACTTTGCTTTTAATGAGCCATATGCTTTTAAGAAATATATGTTTATTTAGCGATAAAGGTTGAGCATAAACCATCAATAATTGCTTGTTGCAATTATTGCTGTTTTCTGTTACTTCATTGCACAAAGTAAAAAAAAGTACCCTTCTTCACATGAATTACATTAAAATCTGAAACATGGGCTACATGAGCATGTTGAGCCCTTGTGATTCCTTCAGCTTTTTTTGTTGACTGACCAGCTGTCAAAGGTCAGGGTGGGCAATATTGACATAATGACTGCTGACAGAAATAAAAACCCCACCTCTATACTTCCCCATCTAGCTACCCCTCCCCCAAGTTACCACCTACCCCCAAGGCTCACAGGGGAGGGGGGCATTGACAGGTCACTTTTGTGTCATTAACTGTAATGAAAAATGCATATGGCTTGGAAGAGCCCTGCTGGTTTGAGAGCCTGTGTGGGGGTGTAAGTGTTCTGTCCCCCTACACCTCCCCAAATATCTAGTGCTTCATATTATTATCAAAAATCCCCCACATGGTGCAGTAATATGCAGTGATGGAAAGGTCGAGATGGTTTGTGGGTTATCCTGTGCTTTTAGTATGAGGGAAGCACTACTGTGGTGTTTGGTTATTATTGTGTAGAAACATTTAGGGAATATAACCGCACAAATATTGGACCAGCAGGACTACTGTTTAACAGGAGGGAGCATTAGAAATACTACAGAAAGATGACTGGTGTTAGTGTTACCCCACTGAATTCGGGATATTGGTGGTATTGTTCATTAGAAGGCTTGATTATATCCTCTTAACACCAGTTTCTTTTAGGTTTGTACTTTACAGTTGTATCATGGACAAACAGACGTAAAACATCGCAACAAGTCTGCAGTTAAAGGCCATATTGAAACTCTAATGATCTAGCGATTGAACGACCCGGGGAAACGGCAGATATATTATCCAGTTCTTGACTGTATAGTCCTCTACACTGGCCTGAGACCCACACAGTGTGAACCAACTTTGAGCAAAGATCGGGGCATTTCAACAGGGTGCCACAAGGGGGCAACCTTCAGAACTGGGCACTCGAATCATGGTTTATAACAACATGGTTCCTCTGGCGATATCAAAATACTGTGTGGACTTCACAAATGTAGTGAGATGGATAAATCGATACGTTAGCACGGCGGTTAGCTCAACCTCTCCATGAATTATGATCTTTCCTCAGGGGCTCTAGAGAAGGTCAAGGGTGATTGTACATGACGGAGGAGGGATTCCATTAAGGGGAGCCCTGCACCGAATAAAATTTGATCGATGGGAATGACAGGGAACAGGACCCAGCGTTGATAAGTCATACCTAGTTCCTTCTGGATGCTGTCAGGAACCCCTGTTATTGTCTTTCTCCTTTTGACTTTCTTGGGCCGCTTGACGACCGTGTCAGTGTTAACTAAGGAGCGGCGGATGCTGGCCTGCCGGTCAAAAGTCTCCCCTGGTGTGAGGTGGCGAGAGTGAGCAAACCAGCTGGTTACTGAAAAGGCATGCATCTTCCATGCAGACACGTACAGACATTAATAAACGCACCCAGATAAGAGGCATTCATACGCATACACATTAAATCATATCCTGCTGGCCAGGAGACAATCTGGGATCATGCGAGGACATGACATGGTCCATCTGGTAGGGTGGACACTGATGTCATTAAATCGAAAATTAACATTCATAACCTGCTTATAAATGGATCATTAAGTTTCAGCTAAAGGTTCCAAAGTTTGTCTGCTGGCCAGCGATGGGGTTAGTGCAAGATCAAGATGCATCCTCCAATGCCACATCCGCGGTAGAGCCTTCCCACTATGATGGACCTCTCCAGGTACATCGGAGGGTCCAGCTCTTACACGGACGTGGCCCGAGCATGGACTGGGTGGAATGAAGGATCAACGGGTGATGGAGAGTTTTAGGGGGAGAGAAATGGCACGGCTGACCAGTGGGTATGGTCATCTGGAGACAGAGAGATGCTATGCAACTGTGAGGATTGGGGCCAGACTGATAGAGGGCCCCATCCTAATATCAATACAGTGAGTCAGGTTAGTACAATTTGATACAACCAAGAGATCAGTGATTGTGCTGCTTTGGGACTATGGTCAATTGGGGATAATTCAATTGCAGATTCACTTTGCTATTGTTTTGCAGTTTGATTGCAAAATATGGGGGTATACTTTCAGAACACCTATCGACATGTTTTCTTCGTTTACATATTTGGCAGATACTTTTATCCAAAGTGACATACAGTTGAGAAAGCAAGGTCAGCCAGGCCCTGGATCAAAAGAGGGTTAAGGGTCTTGTTCAAGAGCCCTACGGTGAAATCACTCTGCCGACCCTGGGATTTGAACCAGCGACCGAGTGAGAACCGAGGCTACTTTTCGGGTGAGCATATCATAATCTTGCCATGACCTGGGTATCTTCAGAACCAACACAAGAAACGCTGAAAGGGGCCAGAAGCGGCGGTGAAGAGACAGCAGGGATCCCGCAGCCTACCGGTGACGTTAATGGGGACGATGTCAGTCTGCACCGTCTGCGCCTGCTGCCTCATTCTTTCCTCTGGGGTGGGCAGGGGCATGGTCTTGCTCCAGCCGCTACCAGCTCCATCATTACTGTCTGCCGGCTGGGGTGTCCGGGGCCTCACTGGCAACACCGGCTCCCCCTCCTCGTCCTCTGATGACGCCTCGGACTAGAGACGGCACAGGGAAGGAGGAGGAGGTGAAAGAGGCGTAGGCGCACTCGAAACCGATCCGTCACCGGGCCTAACCAATAAAACAGCTACACCCATATCCAGAGTAACTGAAAATGTTTTACCTGCATTTGTTAAATGCAATACATGCAGTTCTGAGCATGAATGGATCTGTGAAAAACTGTGTGTGTTCATAATGCATCATAATGGTCGGTATCAAGAATGCTTTATGCTACATTATAATGGTATCTATACTGCACTATAGATGAGAGCTTCATAAAGCATTCATAATGCATAATATCCATGGCAATAAAGTGTTATGCCTGTTTATAAATATTTATAGCCATGTATATGCTTTATGAATGCATTATAATGTGTTATGAATGTCTTCATACATTTTTATATACATGGCGTTCATAGAAAGTGTTACCATACATAGCTATATATTTATACTTTCCTGCTCTGTATATTTATATTACACCTATGACAGAGTAAAACCCCGGCCCCACTGTGAAAAAGCATTATTTTATAAATAAAACAAAGACCTAATTGTTTACCTGCAGCTTAAGTTAAGCAAACTTGCCTTTCCACTACATTAGATGGAGAACAGGCTGTCCAAGAACAAGTCAGGTCTTTCCTGAATTTTGTGTGGGTGTGACGGGATGGGGGGGTTGAGGTGGGGGAAGGTCACCGCTAACTGACACCAGGGGTGGGGTAGGCCTAAGATCCCAGGAATGTTGGCTGTGTCCTTCCACCATTAAAAGCCCAGTCAGGCCCAGTTAGGAATATAAAAGGCCAGTTTGAACACAGCGTCACCAAACCAGGTCCCTGAGTGGTGGAAAACTGGGTGGGAGCTGTGGAGTGTCTCGGTGACACAGAGATACAGGGACAGCTTTACCTCTGTGCTTTACAGCAATGCATAAACTGTCACAATTTACAAACCCGCTTTGAAACTGGCCTTATGCAAAGACTGTCTGTACCCACTGGTACAGATATACATTACCGTCAGACTACATATAATTATATTTAATTTGACGCATCATCTTTGTTAAGCATTTTGGGGTAAATTACACACTATATTAGAAATGACACTATATAAGAATAAACCAATATGTATTTAGTATAAACCAATATGTATTTAGTAGAATTACATTTTTATCAGATTCACTTCAGGAAAGGGAAGAAACAAATTTATCCATTGGGAAAACTGTCATGTCATTTTACAATAGCATGGTATTTCTACAAAGAGATACGGGAAGTATATACACAAATGATAAGAATTTCCAGTACATAAACTTACTAGATGAGTAGCTATTTTGCTTATAACAGTTATGCATAAAAAAGATGAAGTCAGACTATTTAAGACGGTGTACTTTTAGACGGTATGTTAAAGGGTCAGACATATATGCTTATTTTTTATAAGGACTTTGGTGACAGAGAAACGGTTAAGGGTGGTTTAAGGGCGGTTAAAGGAAATGAAGAGCATCCGCCCTTCCCTGAAGGCTCCGTGACTGAGTGTGTCCCACCACAAAGACACAGAGATGATCCAGAGCTTCACCCTGGACACGCAGGAGCTCCACCTGAGCTCACGCTGCAAGTCCCAGTTTCCATCACAAGGTTTTTTCCACACTCTTTCCACCAGGTTCTTATTTATTTGTTCGTTTGCTTATTCATTCATTCATTCATTCATTCATTCATTCATGTTTTTATTTGCTTGCCTGTCTATTTATTTGTTCATTTAAAATGTGTTTGTTTGTTTATTACTTTCTAGACCTTCTGACGTCAGCACCATCTGCCGCTACTGCCTGCTGGCACAGAGCAGGATATCACACACCGGTCCCTCAGACCCACAGGGCTCAGAAGGAGTCCCTGGACGAGTGCATGGGGCCGACGTGGCTGATATTGGGGATGAGTACGCTAACCCGAAGCTGCTACCTCGGGCTGGGACACGCCGTAGTAGCGGGAGTACCTTCGATTCCCGGCGTTTTGAATCATAACGCAATGTAAGACAAAACCAAGGCGGGGGGACTGGGAGACCAGGGTGCTCGGCAGGGACGCAGGAAGAGTAACAAATGAAAACGTCACGACGGCCCCGGACTCCATAGACTCAGACGCAGCGCCAAGAGTTAGCGGTGGTGTATAACTAGGAGAACCGCATCGGAAAAAAGCGCAAAGCGATTCCACTCTCTGCCACTAGAGGTCAGGATTGTCTCAACAATCGATTACCTCTCGGATATGCGGAGGCTCTATTTCGACATTCACAAATCCCATATCACTAAATTGATTGAGACTATAAATACTTGTGATACAGGCAGTAAAGCAGATACAGGCTAATATTTACTTTACACGACTCAAGAGTCACATTTGAATAAAATGTATATGCAACGTCTGAAAGGGCTAAGAGGCATAATTGTCAGTGAAAAACAGTATCAAGCTTTATACTATAACCTACCACTTGTTTACTTGGCTTGTGCATTTTTTTTTGTTATAACAGAGGAAAACATTTCCAATTTATGGAGATAAAGCAGTTTGCCCTTGTCCTCTTAAGAAGACCTCCAAAATGAGCAAATTACCCTAGGGGTGCTAACCCTGATCCACAGTCAATCTGGTTTCCCTCCATCTGGTCCCCTAATTGTCTTTAATTTAACCCCTTGCCGTTTGAATCAGCTGCATCTGTGCTAACTGCACAGGAGCTATTCTAACAGCACCGAGCGGGTCAGTTTGACATCGAGGCCTACCTTCTTGTCCATGTCCTCGTCCTCCTGCGGGCTGTCGTCCGACATGTTGGAGCCGGAGAACGTGGGGCCCTGGGAGTAATACTGCGAGCTGCGGAAGCCATCCTTCCTCAGTTTGTCACAGTCTGGGAGATAGCAGGACACACAGGAATGGTAAGGTCAACACTGGGTGTCTGACATGCTTCACATCTGACCCATTTTAGCCAAATGCACGTCCTTTTACCTCCTGTTGGAAATCTTTGCAGACGAGATTATCAGAGGTGCAGATTTCAGGTCCAGAAAGTACAAATCCATACCAAGATTTTGTTTCAACCAACCAGCCAAATACTCTGTGACTGTGACTCTTTATACTCAAGTGGTTGGTTGAAACAAAATCGTGGTCTGGATTTGTACTTTCTGGACCTGAAATCTCTTCCTCTGGAGATTATTCACCTGTAGATGATACATTACATAGTGGCCATCCACCAATCCAATAACCTTCACCATCCTCTAAAACAGGGGTCTCAAACTCCAGTCCTGGGGGGCCTGGAGCCCTGTGTAGCTTAGTTCTTTCCCTGTTCCACAAATGATTCAGCTCAAGAGCTGTGTGGTAATAAGCACAAAGAGTTGAATCAGGTGTGTTAAATGAGGGTGAACCAAAAACTGTGTAGGGCTCCGGCCCCCAGGACTGGAGTTTGAGACCCCTGCTCTAAAACAAACACAACATCAACATTTTGGAACTCACTGCACCTGGAGTCCCTTTTAGCAAAGGCTGCCAAAGGCTGTGAAGCTTCCCAGGGGTTTGATTGACCCTTGTACACACCTCACCCTTTAAACATCACCCCCCACCAACC
>JAODLC010000043.1:18108173-18118844 GCA_026781145.1 Hippopotamyrus pictus
TACTTCTCAGGTCATTTTATGCAACTTACACATTTTGTGTTGACATTTATATAGCTGAACACATGAGTTCCAGAAGCTTCTTTAAAAGCAGAGCGCCCCTGGTATTCGGACCTGAGCCATTTGCACTGAGCTTATGCCCAAATCGTCACCACCGACGGCAGCAGGTGACTAAGCTGTTTAGCTCACGCAAAAGGTCAAAGGTCATCCACCAGTTTAACACACGTTTGACCCCTTTGCTATGAATGTCTGTCAGAGGACCTCAAAATCCACTACTTAGTGGAAGGCTGTGTAAATAATAAATCACGTAATTAACTTTTTAAAGCCCCAAGATAATTATTTCAATGTTTTTCTGTTAATAACTGTAAAACATGTCAAGTGTATGTTCTCTTTCAATTAACAAGTGTGATTTCAAACGTGTTTCTCAAAATCTAAGACCTGATGTTCAAAGGGTTAGCATGTCCTCCCTGTCTGCACTGAGCCATTCAGTGTGTTATTGGATGTCTGTACCAACACCCAGACTGCCCCCACCCACACACACACAAACATGGGACACCATCTTTCATCTGCTGGATTCAAGCCTTAACCCTCCCCACCTGGAAGCTGGAAGCCTTTTTCTAATCCCACACTATCGACCTCCCACACTCTGGCTCTCTTTCCCTCAGACAAACACTCGTCCTGTTAGTCTCTGGGCACGTCAATTTACTGCTGAGATTTATGAAAAAGGAAAGGCTTCTGGTTTGTCTTGCAGCTGGAGCCCATGTTTGCACCTTTGCGTGCGGACACCTGCTGGAGAATGTAGTTCCTTCAAAGGAAAGAGGGCAGGCTCCTCTTTGAAGATAGGGTTACCTTTAATGCGTCTATTAGCACTGCTCCACCAGGCGCAAACCGCAACCATAAAACAGGCCTTCTCTTTCCCGTGTTTCCCCGTTTCATTTTTTTTTTTTAAACTTGCTTCAGGACGTCAGAACGTCTCTGTGATGTGTGGGGTAAGCCCCCCCCTTTCCTGCTCTTCAGAAGCAGGAATTTGGATCTCTTCAGCCCCCGAAGGAATCGCCGCTGCAGTTTAGGCATGTGGTTCTTAATCCCCCATGTATTTGAGGATCTATTAGATCACGCTGTCGTGCGACTGCTGTCATGTTGGTGTACAGGACTGCTCTCTGGAAACACGCAATTTTAAACAACGAACTTCCATAAATGTGCACATTTAACTTATTGTGTACAGTGTTTTGTTGCAATAGTTTATTTATTTATATAAGTTTGGACTAATGCCTCAAACCAAATAAATAAACATACGAGTAAATATAAACATGTACCATCAGCAATGAAGGGAAATGTGATTTATAGCTTGTATTTGGCCATAAATTCAAAGAGTGACCTCATGACATGTGGAGGTTTGGGCTGGACTTGGACGTGATTCAGAAGCAAAGGCGAGATTAATATTCACACCCTTTTCATTACAAAGAGACATAAATTTCCAGACAATAGCATGCAGAACCTTCTTTGGGCCTGAGACAAAGCTGCCACCTTCTCAGGGTGAAGAGGGCAGGTATAAAAACAGAGTGAGGGGTGGGGGGTGGGGGCTTTAGGAGGCATTAGAAGCACGCGGCTCATTCTCTGCTGCTGTCAGGGGGCGTCTCTGCCCGGCAACAATCCCGTTTTTTAGGGATGCATCCTGAATGATGCTTTCTCAACTCCCGTGAGGAACGGGTGCCTGCCAGGAGGTCCACGTGACCTTTATCCCCCCCGAGGTGAGCAAGCTACGGCCCCCGGGCACGTCTGGGATTCTGTGGTGGCCACAAACACACGACGCGAAACAAACAGCTTCGTCGCATCGGGCCATTTGGTGTGCCAATCTAGACCTGGGTTCCGGCCCATTGTCCAACGCGTTCAAACGAAGGCAGCACGCCCCAGTTTGTCAAAGAACGTGCAGGAATCCTCTCACCGGCTGCAGCGGCACTCCTACTCAAAGCAAAGCCAACAACCTGCCAGACAAAGAGTTATTTTAAAGACGCGAATAAGGGTGGGGCACCTTTATGTGAAGCCTTATACATTATGGTCTTAACTTCTAAGCCATCGTTGGATCTCCACCAAGCTTAATAACACAATTATGAGCTTTGAGCTCCATTACATGAAAAGGATGTTTTGATGTCGCTTGATGGATGGGGATGGGGTTGGTGGCACAGTGCAGGTGCTGGGGGCGGGGTTATGGTTCGAATGCAGCCGAGAGACGACAGCCTGGCTCTGCAAAGGGATCGCTAGTGTAGCATTGGCCAGTGTGCTTTGAAACCATGGCAGCTTATTACTCAGGCAAAATCGCCATGATTTTATAGTTAAGTGTCTCCAGATAATGGACAATCACAAAGCCTATGTGCTAACTGCATTTTTTTTGGCTTTGTGGCTGCAGATGACATTGTTCACCTTGTATCACGCTGGGCTTTGTCATTTCCACCTGGAACACTGAAGATAGTGACGCAAATCACTGGATCATGACAATACCGAGGAAATCACTAATGACAATGACGCTTTGTTCACCATTAGTAAAGCTACATTGCAACCCTTCGGTTTTGACAAATCCCATCTTGCTCTCCTTTGAGACACAGACACATATACAGCCCAAAGAGAAGTTTGAGGTCAGAGGGCAGGGTCGGCCATTTTTCTGGCACCACTCCCTTTTCGGGGGGGTTTATGGCCTGGCTCTAGGGCCCAACGCCTATGTGACCATTCCACCGAACCCAAGATTCAAGCCACCGACCTTCTGAGAAGTAACTGGGATTTTTTGCTCTGTGTTTCTCCCAGCATAACAGAGCTGGTGGGACAGGGTTGGGGGTTTTCCCTCCTGAGATCCATGTCAAAGCCACCATCCTTTTACCTGCTTATCTCCAGCACTCCAACTGTGGAAAAAAGCATAGAAAATGGCTACCAGTCTGCCTTCCTAGAGACACCCTTTCAAGAGGAAATAAGCACAGGGCCTTTAGTGTTTGTGCTGCAGACCCTGAAACCCCTCCCCCCCATGTCTGCCCATCGACACTTCCCTTTAAACTTGCAGTGTCTAGGCCTTTCTGGGTTGGGGGATGGTGAACAGACAGCCTTCATTAATAATCCAGCAACTTGGGCGTCTACATGGAGACAGGAGAGTCGTGAATCGCCAAACTCCCGCTACCCCCCACGCTGCTCAGCTGGGACCACTCGTCTCGCCATTTGGTCCAGGCACAGAACAAGAAAAATAACAGCAAGGGTTCTTACTCGGGAATGTTCAGGATCACCATGGACGTGTCATGTTTTGTTAAGGAAGGAAGATGATGCCAGCGAATCCATCAGGACTACCTAATTAACTATACTCTGACATCACGCTCCTGTCCTTCATCCCAGACTTTCTGCAGGTGGGACAGAAGCATCACACGGGCAATATTGGGCTTATGAGCGTGCAACCTGCCGGTGACACAGAAGGAACCAGACTGCATGTGCCTGAAGAGCTCTGTGTCCACCCCATCAGTCGGTGCTGCCTCAGTAGGCTTGAGGAACTGACAAACACAGGCATACATTTTGTTTCCACAAAGCACCATGGTCTTCACCCAAGACTCAAACACAAGGCTACTGGGGAGCATCTCTTCTAAGCTTATAACCTCCCTGGCTATCTTCATATTAACCCTGTGGTCTAAACTGGCAGCTCTTCTGATCTTCATTGATGGTCTTCATTGGGTTCTAAGTATGGAGACTCAACAACTAGTTTTCAGCATTTCCCACAGAACACTGCAGGCTTTGTACCTTAAGAAGGTGACTTTTGAAGAAACGTCAAAACATGCCAATGCATGCTGGGAGAGGTAACACCCCCACAACCTTATTCAGCTGGGAGAGGTAACACCCCCACAACCTTATTCAGCTGGGAGAGACTTCTTATCCTGTCTAGGGTCTCTCATACATGTGCCAGTGAATAAAGATCACAGCGCTCGACCTGTCACGTTCACGTTCCTAATGTATCTGGCACTGGTAGTGGAGGCTTCAAAGAGGAAGAGAGCCAGAGAGTCGGTAGCCAGGCTCCTCGGCCCCCAGCCCACATTGTTCGGGTAGCTGAACCCTACATGAACTTACTTGGCAAACAATCGTCATAGAAACGCAGGTTACCCCCAGACATTCTGTGTGGAAGTTCATCAATGGGAAGGATGGTCAATTAAAAAAAAAAAAAAATAATAATAATTTAAAATAATCTACAGATACTTTTGACAAAATATAACTTTACAAAATAAGAAATGTTTCTATAAACTGGGCCACTGAGAAGTTCAATACGCCCTTCATTAAACAGTTCTGTTCTATGAAGTGTTGGCACATGAGAGCAATGAGGTTTCAAGTAGTCAAAGTCATTTGGACGGGCACACCCTGGGATCTGCATCAGAGAGTGTCTCCGGGGACTGCAGTCCATTCTCATTAATATTGCATGCTTCAGTGATGGACGCCTATAGATTTGCCAGCAGCATGGGGTGGGAGGGGGTTTCCATGGAAATGAGGGTACAACACATGGGCATCTAGGTATCTACCAGGGCACGTCCTTAGTAGCACAACAACAACAAAAAAAAGCTGTAGACGCTGAGCAATAAAGATGGTGAGTCTTTTACGAAATGGATACCATGAAAACAGGAGGAGTGCTGTCACGGGAACGCAAACAGCCGTAAAAACAGGGCGTTCATTAGCGCTGGACGCACAGAAACACGAAAAACAGAAAAACGGTTTGAGAGCCATGGAAAGACGCCCCAGAAGATCTTTCTTCCAAGTGAATGAGTAAATAAGATAAAACATTGATTGACATGCCACTGAAGCAGTCGAGTTCTGTTAATTTAATAGCAAGATGTATGTTATTGAGATCTCCATCTAGAGTAATTTAATAGGAAGATCTGAAGATTAAAAAGAAGAGCTGCATACAACCAAAAGTTGACAAGACAAAGAGAAAAAGCCAATACTGAGTAAGACGGAAAGAAGGTGCAGCCTAGACAGACCCGCTACTGTCTGCGTGTCTAGCGGACGGCTCTCCAACGCCAGCCCCCCCAGGCGACTGGAGTCAGAGCCATCTGCTGCAGCCTGGCAAAGGATGGGCGCAGCGCCCTCTGGAGTGCCGCCCGCCCTGAAACGCGGATGCGTGTTTTGGGTGGATGGCGCGTGGGGGTGGGGGAATCGGCAAGGTTCGTGCCGCCAAAAGTACGTCTGGCACATGAGACACAGTTCAGGGGGAAAAACCATCAATATACGTGACCAAAAACTGGGCAAAGCACAGCTAAGATGTACGGACTTTGGGGTGGCGTGGTGGGGAGGGGTTACCCATGTATTACAACACTAAAGAGATCTCATGGGAGCTCTGCCAATTTCAGAAGGGACAGCTGCTTAGAAGTAAATCTCGAACCCTTTATGTTTCAATGTCACGTTTAAGTGATTAAGGGAATATAATGAAAAAGACACACAGGAGTACAGATTGGCTGACAATGGAAGGCAGCTCGGAACAGCCCCTGTGTGGGACATCAACAACTTCACTTTGACACTTCATGAAAAGGACTGGTCACAGTTAATGCCGCATTTTATTCTGACTGGTTATTGATGGCTCGGCGTATTAATGCCATAATTTAATTTTAAATTTGCATTTAGCAAACATTAATTTCGTAGTTTGCGACCATTAGCTGCTTCAGAAATTTTCTTTTGTGTATGTCAATGTGTCTTACAAGGATAATGAAAAATTAATTACAACACGATCGCCTCATAATGAAGGTACGATGTGGTATGTGGCGCCACCGTGTGTGCAGGATCGATAACAGCAGTCGATAAAGTGATGGAACGATCAGAAAAATTAATTATCAAACACTAGCTAAACTTGCAAATAAGTTAACTGTGAAATAGTTCATGATCTGGGAAAAACACTATAACAATGTTATATGACTGGACACATCACTTTAAATCGATGATCTGATAGAGAATGATGCGTTCAATTTTAAGTATAATTTCACAAGTCAATGAATTTTATATTTTCCACTTATTTTCTTACTTACATTCTCAAAATACATGCACATTTTTGCGATCGATAAGCGTCTTTATATACCACTGAGTGTAAGCTCCGACTCCGAAGCCCAAAGCTGCCGGCGACAGCGCCGGACACAGGCGCTCAGCCCCGCTGCCCTTTCAGTCGCAGCTTCCCGCTGAGGTCCCCGTTTCTTCCAGCGGGTCCATTATTATGCCGCTTAACTGGGGGTTGCAAATCATCGAGGAAAAAGCGACTTTCAGGAGCCCGTAGTGCGAATAGCAGGCGTACGGAAGCAATGGGGTTTCTCCTCCCGTTCAACCATCGCATCAATTTGGGGAAAAACGAAAGGAAAGCCTACTAAAAAGTGGCTTTCACTGCACGTACAGATCATGTATTATAAACAAGTAAAAAAATAAAAATTAAAAAAAAAAAAAGTCCGAACGGCGCTTTGAAGCGAAAGACGTTTCACACCTTGGCGGCGAAGTTACCCGGAGCTGAGTGTGAGAAACGTGTAACTATAAAGCAGCGGCAAAGCAGAAAGTAACTGCACCACCCCAAGGGGCAATAACTCAAGATTTCATCAGAAACTTTGTGATGAGTACCTAAAATGGGCAACAGTTCAAATCACGACCTGAATAGTGAACACTGTGAGACAGTAAGGTACCTTGAGAAAATAAGAAAGAAGTGTAAAATTATCAAATAAATGCATGTGTCAGCCAACTAATGAGAGAGGTCTTAACAAGGCTACTTAAGGAGGGAGACTTAACAGAGGCGTTACATGCTTGGTGATGCCAGCCTGTGGGTGGGTCCTGAGCAGCTGCCCAGACCTAAAAAAGCCCATTTGAAAAGCAATTAAACAGTAATTAGCATGAATTAGGACTCTTTACTGCACACAGCTAATGCATAGCTACCAGTCTCATTATGGTGATGCTTTCCTAATCAGTCATGGACAGTACTCAGCTGAACAATATCAAGGTTAAGGACATAAACTAATGATCTGAAGGCTACTGGTTCAAAGCCCAGTACTTAACCTCAGTTGAACTAGTTAAAAAATCCAAATGCCAATTGATTAAAGCGACAGAAGTGAACAGACTATGGAGATGTAGGCGAATGAACACTGAGCTCATGAGTTTGATGCTCTTCTGTGTCTGACCTACTTTACTGTCTGTCGCTAAGCCCTGACCTGTGAGACAGACTAATGTTCCCCTGGGCCCAGAGGTTAGGTCTGTCTTACCCCTGCAGTCTCCTCTACCATCTCCATGTAGCACCTCCATAAATCCTTTGTCAATGTTTCTCAAGCCGGTCTTCAAGGACCCCCAGTCAGTCCGTGTTTTTGCTCCCTCCCAGCTCCCTGCCAGACAGTCCATGTTTTTGCTCCCTCCCAGCTCCCTGCCACAGTCAGTCCGTGTTTTTGCTCCCTCCCAGCTATATATCTGAGAAGGACCGTGAAACACCCTTTGCTCAGGAGGCTCACCGACTCACGTGACATGGGGCTGAGCACGGAACAGGAGAAAGAGTGTCCTGAGGCTCACTCCCCCCCCCCCCCATCCGAGAACCTTTATTTCTTACTCCTGTTCTCATCCTCTTCCAAAGAACTGATAAGTTAAATCCTCAGAGGAGAAACGCTGACTCCTGAAAATGACAGGTGGAGTGAAGGCTTTCAGGACGTTAATTGATCGGGCTGGTTCTATGGGACTGTTCTGTAGATAATAGGCCCGTTATGAAGGTAAGCACAATCAGCAAATTATTCTGAGAAATACGAATACAGAATTCAAAGGAGGCTCATTGCACAGCTTCAGCCTTGCACTTGATAAGGGGACTAACTATTATCCTTCTACTATGAATTTAATACGGGTCACATCATTCGCAGAGATTGAACGACCAAATATTTTCCAGTGTATACTCCTTTCCAAAATCACAACAAGGTCGTGTGGGGGGAGGGGAGGGGGGCAGGCCAAGCACTTTTTGGAGATGCTGCCAGTGTGTACGGAAATGTCACTGTTATTTACTTTGGGGTTCATGCACCCTGGCAGGAGCAGTGTGTACAGACACATCACTGCTGTTCATTTTGTAGTGCATTTGTTCAAATTACATTTTTTTATGTTCATCTTAAAGGCAGAAGGAGTGAGGCGGTATAAAGCAGCAAGGTGAGGTAAATCATGCAAATAAAACTGAGCAGTCTTACTCATCCATCTATCCATCATTTTCTGAAACTGCATATCCTATTCAGGGTCACGGCGGGTCCTATGCCGGAGGAAACGTGTGCAAGGCAGGGAACAACCCAGGATGGGGGCGCCAACCCATTGCAGCACATCCTATACTCCTGCTATACCCTAAGTGCCATTTATTCTACATGAACTGAGATAAAATGAACACTCTGCTATACCCTAAGAGCTCTTTAAACTACATGAACAGGGATAACATGAACACACTGCTATACCCCAAGAGCTCTTTACACTACATGAACAGGGATAACATGAACACACTGCTATACGCCAAGAGCTCTTTACATACATGAACAGGGATAACATGAACACACTGCTATACCCCAAGAGCTTTTTACACTACATGAACAGGGATAACATGAACACACTGCTATACGCCAAGAGCTCTTTACACTACATGAACAGGGATAACATGAACACACTGCTATACCCCAAGAGCTCTTTACACTACATGAACAGGGATAACATGAACACACTGCTATACCTCAAGAACTCTTTATACTACATGAACAGGGATAACATGAACACACTGCTATACCCCAAGAGCTCTTTACACTACATGAACAGGGATAACATGAACACACTGCTATACCCCAAGAGCTTTTTATACTACATGAACAGGGATAACATGAACACACTCATGTACCTGGCAGTCGGCTGCACTAAGCTCCTAGTGTCATGCATAATGTATGTAAAGTGTGCTGACAAGCTCTGTCATCAAGCACGCAAATTAAAGATGTGAATAATTCACTCACAATCCGGGAGGAAGCGGGAGCAGATTTCTAACACTGGCAACCGAACCAATGAATACCAATGAACGTCGTGTACAGGCTCACACAGCCAAGCACACATGTATCATACATCACATACATCACCAATAGCAACATGCAGCAGGTTTCTTACTGTTGATGTTTATGCTTGTGTCTTTAACAGCTGATAATGAACGTAGCGTTTGAAATAAGAAATGTTTCCACATGCAGTTGTGGATATAAGACACGTAAAACACAAACTGGGAACACATGAATGGGGGCGTGAGTGGGAGAATAAGGTCAGACCCTTGTCTGTTCGCTTTTGAATCATACACTTTATGTAAGTGAAAATCTGATATCTTTAGATCCTTGTTTTCCAATTAAAGGCAGGTCTCAGCTGAATCTGCATTGATGGTTTCTTTGAAAAGGATATACGCTCGATTGTATTTAATCTCACGCATTGCTGCTGGTTCTGAGGCTGTGTAGATCTCCATCTTCTCTGCAGCACTGGGCACAATGGGAGGAGTCTGGTCACAGCCTGGGCTCACTGTGATTTCTTCTCGCTGGTTGATCGGGTACTTTTGGGCAACGGCATCTCTCCATCCTGCTTGGATCCAACTGAAAACTGAAAACATCCTTCCATCTTTTAACCATTTAGCCTGGTTGGGGAGTGGAGGGGAGCTGGGGTTGGAGCTGGAAAGGAGGATGGAACTTGGGGAGATGATCACAGACGTGCTGTCATCCCCCGCCCACCACCAATCGTCACCTGGCCACACCAGGGGGACCCTGGTGCCCCTGTAGGATGGCATCCTGGTATCGGCACTGATAAATACAGTGTTTCTGAGTAGGACGGCCTCGCAGACACAGGAAAAGCATCAGGTGCAAACAGGAGATAACAGCCCCAGCGTTACTGCTGACAAAACTGCAGAACCGTCGATCCTCTGCCTGTCACACCCACAAGGTCTCGTTAAGTAACAATCACACTACACTCCTGTCATTATGGAGCTGGATCCTCAAAATGCAGGAAAAGGCTGAAAACAATGCAGAGCTGACTGTGAAGGTCATGTTACATGCAAACCTTCCATTGGGAAGACAATAAATACACCAGCCCCCACACCACCCCCCCCCTCCCTGAAAAAGGTAGAAGAAGAAAGACTCTCTCAGCTCCTGCCTGCGAAAAGCGAAGCGCCAGTGATTGACGGGCAGCCTATATCTGAGCAATATCGGCAAGCTCACGTTCCGCTCGCCGCAGCCAGCCCGAGCCGGCGCCCATCACGCGTCCGTCTGAAGCGCAAATTAACCTTCTCTGCAAACTGAAGGAGCCACAAACCATCCTAATCAACCTGCTGATTATGGTACAGCCGCCTCGTTAAAGGGTCACGGTAATTGTGTCATCAGAGGCCTGATTGTTTTCAATCACACGGCAGCCGGAGTGACAGCTGAGGAAGCGAGAAGAGGCGGCCGTAATCAGCGGCCGGCGAGGAGGCGCGTGATTGGTGTGAATGAGCGGGGAGCGGGGAGAGGGGCTCCGGCGCGGCCTCTAATGGGAGGCATGTCTACACACACTGACACACACACATACACACACACTGACACACACACACACTGACACACACTCACACTGACACACACACACACTGACACACACTCACACTGACACACACTGACACACACACACACACTGACACACACACACACT
>JAODLC010000043.1:18142831-18170974 GCA_026781145.1 Hippopotamyrus pictus
AAATAGAACGCACCAAAACTGGGATTTTGAGTCATTCTGCGCTGCAGATGGGTTAATCACGTTAAAAATTTTAATCATGGTGATGGATTAATCCACGTTAACGCCTTAATTTTGACAGCCCTAATATATACTGTATGTATATATATATATATACACACAGACAGAAGCTAAACAAAATAAGGTTACATACTAATAATTCAATTCTGAATGTAATTTAAGTGCCTTAGATGAAAAAAAGGCCTTATAAGTGACTTTTTATTCAATTAACTGAATTCATTCATTTATTCGTTTCATTGAATTGAATTCATTTAATTCAACAGACTTTAGCTAAGTGCACTTGTCATGTAATCAAATGGAGCCAAGATTAAGGCCACCGAACAACTGACACCTGATAGCTTACATATGATTGACATTTCACAAACTATCCTGCAGTAAAAAGACAAGATCATGAACAAATTTTTGAAAGGGGAAATTGCAGAAAACATACTTGATCCTGAACCTGAAGTTTCACAATTTAGGTAAAATCCAGTTATTTGTATGTGTTAATTAATGATGTGGCCTGGAAAATTGACGCAGTAGAAAAAAGGTTGGGAAACACTGTGGATCGCAGGGTCACCACAACTCTAAATATTCCCACCTTCCTCTTGATTTTATTTTGTCACCCACAGTCTGTCCCAGAAAATATTCATAAGCGCACTGTTCCCCATGGCTGGACTGTAGTCGCTGCAGCTGTCAACAACAAAGGAATTCTCAATTTGTCAAGCCATTACCCCTAAACGCCAAACCACCATCAGGCTGACGAAGGCTTCCACCAGTTCACCTTTACCCCCCCCCCCCCAGGCGGCATCTCACTCGTATCCCAGGACAATGTGTTGATTCACACAGGACAATTCACACAACATAGTAAGGGGAAGGTGCAAGAGACAATCAGCCAACACCAATAAACGTGTGTGATAAACGTGTGTGGCCTGCTACTCTTTGCACTTGGAAACTAATTGCTTCCTGGCCCTTTGAGTCTTTGTTTAAATTGCAATTTTTATTTTAGAAAGCCTACAGAGGAAGTTTTTGTGGACGACCAGAGCAGCCAACTCCACTGTCTTCTTGCAGAAGACAATCGTGCTCATGGTCTTACTCATCAAACATCAAGCTTAAGCGGAAGGGGGACAAGCTAAGTGACACCCACTTTTCCCAAATATCACTGAAACGTCAGGTCTGTTAAAAAGAGTAGCACCTCCTAAAGGCTTGTAGGAGAGATCTGAAACAGTGCAGTTCTGCTAGCCTGCATGAAAACAGAAGCCAGAATCCTGAGATACAGGGAAGCTGAGCTGAGCTGTGTTGAGTAGGACCAGGAAGGACACCCAGATTCCATTCTTCTCCAGGTTTGCCCAACACTGCTTCACTGTGTTCGGGCCTTACCTTTACGGTGCATTGGTCTGTAGACCCAATCATCATCATCCGCCTCCGTCTCATCCGTCTGCTCAGCAGCTAGCTCGGTCTGGCTTCGAAAGAGGCGCCATGAAGCGCGGGACAGGACGGAGATGTTCAGCCAGCTGAGGGCCCGAGTCAGGGAGGTCGGTCGCTCCTTCAGGAAGGATTCAGAGCTCCTTTCCCTCCTCATTCCGCTTCAGAGAATTACCTTCGCGTAAAGAAATCCAAATTCCAGCCCAGAATTCAGTTCATCCCAGTTCAGAAATCGGAACTAAAAACTCTATATGCTCCACTGAGCAAAGCACAGTTCATGTCTAGCACACTTCAGTCCGGGAGGTGCTCTGAAGCCAGAGTTTGTCTGTAAATCGGTCGTGGATTCCAGATTCAACTGACCCACGAGTGACAGTGAGGACGGGCACTCCCAGAAACAGTGTGACATACAGTACAGACTCCACGTAAAAGTCGCACCACCCCAGTCCGCGCCGCCGTGACTGCCTGCTGTGGAAACCAGAGGGATGAAGTTTCAGTGGAGCCCAGGTGACCGTTCAGCCTGTTCCGTTTGCAACCTGGAAGCCGGAGCTGGACTTGGAGCGTCAAGACGGAGCTCCACACCGCGCCTCCACGCCCAGCTGCCTCTCCCTCCTTCGGCAGTGACTTCCCCGTAATCGGCGTGTGTTTGCCTTCTATATTTACCCAGAAGCGAGGTAATAGCGGTGAGCACATGCAAATAACTGGAGCCCGAGGAAAAAAAAGGATGACCGGGACCTCTTATCTCTTCCTCAGGCTGACAGGTAGGTCGCGTGTCGCGGTAAACGGTGACTCATCCCACCACTGCCCCGGTGGGGCTCTGTTCCACACCGAGGGAAATCCCACAACAGACCTCGGGCTGCCGGCATCATGGATCCTCCCGGGAGCAGACTGTGAAAGGGCTTGGATTACAAACAGGCAAGCTTTGCACTGAAATTTGACCCCATCCTGCAGCTTCCTCCTCCTCCTCCTAGACCTACCGGCCCCTCCCCCTGGCCGCAAGAGTAACAAGCGCAGGTAGAATCTCCACCCCTTGCCCGGCCCCTTCCTTCAGTCTACAGGTGAGTGCCAGCTGATCTCTGTGACTTGCAGGGATCCTTATTCCTCAAAGAGCACTGCCCTTCCACACCTCTACCGGACAGCTCCACCCACCCCGGAAGTATCATCGACATGCAAACTAGGCCCACTTCACCGGGAGGACAAGCAAACAAGTCATTTGCAAGCAGAAGGCCAGAAGGGGAGAGAAAGAAAGAGAGAGAGAGAGAGAGAGAGAGAGAGAGAGAGAGAGAAAGAGAACAGGTGACTCAGAGTTGGCACTTGTGTGATCACATGATCGCTTACTTGTCACCCCTGAGGGATCATATCGCTGCTCATGACAGTCGAGGGAGCTTCTCCTCACCTGCAGCTCAGAATTATGTCCCGAAGGTACAAAATCCAACAAGCACAGCCATGCCAGAGGGAGGCGGAGCACAGTCTGCATTCATTGGTTTGTTTGAAATTGAAACAGTGCCCCGATGGAGGCTTAGGGACGTCCTTCGGTTACAGGGCGGCAACCATATTAACAGACCCCAGAACAGGGGAGGGTGCAGCTGAAGTAACCTCTCCAGCCAAGAGCAGTGTAGGACCTGGTCAGCCTGAGGTCTGTGTTTCCAGATCACCAACGCCGGGAGCTGCCTGTCAGAGAGGCTCCTGGCTTTTAAAAGTCTAATTAATAGTTTTTACAGATGTACTCAGGAGCATTAAAGCATGACACAGAAATCAGCTCAGAAATCTGCTGCTCCGGCTGCTATTTTCCTGGGGATTTCTGAGGATGTCTGAAGAATTAGCTGTGGGATTTATTTCGCCGCGTAAACAGATTCACGCAGACAATCAGGAACCCTGCTGTCTTCTTGGACACAGAAACCATCTTCAGGGGAACCCAATGAACCAGAACCTGACCAGTCCTCCATTAATAACTTTTCGGTAATCAATGGCCTTACCGCATTAAAAGTAAACTCAATTACATGAACACACAATGTAATTACTTTAAATCACCTTTTTAAGTACAAAACAGGCAGGTTTAATAAAATTCTAATCCTGTTAGCTTAGCCAGTTGGTTCTTTGATGTTGTGTTTACACAGGTGTCATGTAACTTTTACACTTGAAACAAAAAAATATCACAAGACTCAAGACTCAAGACTCCCCCCCCCCCGCCACAAAATTCAGAGTGGGGTGACCTTCAGGATGCTGCCCCCAAAGACCAGCTGACCTATCACTCAGATATAAATAAAGACTCGAATCCCATGCAAAGATGAGCATGAGCCTAAGGACAGGGCGTTAGGTTGGGGTCCTCACTCATGTAAGGTGTGCAGACGGCCGACCTCAAGCCACCCCACCCTCCGCAAGGTCACCAGGACACTCATAGAAAGTTGACAACTGCTACGACTTCTGGATGCTGGCCATGTACGTTAATGGAGGGGGCTTTCTGCAGCTTCACAACCTCACACCTCCCCCCACCACCCCTCACCCCCCCAGGAGCTAGGGTGGAGGCAAACCCATCCCACACAGTCGATGCACCCCGATTCACACGATTCTCATTTCCTGCAGAGAAATTAATGCAATGCAGTTCCAAGGGGTAACTCTAAGGCCTCGTCAGCTGAAGACATCAATCCTCAGAATAAACAGTGGAATAAAGTGTGTCCATTCAATTGCTTGCTAAAATCGAACCACTGTTAATGAAGTTTTTCGTCTACCTAAATAATTAAAAACAAGTGTCTACACTGTTTAGGTTTTTGAGCAATAGCCCCGAACGCGGTCTCCGTCCCCATCCCTCTGTGACACAAATTACATAACAACAGCTGCATGCACTGCAGCCCATCCGCAGTGACTATGACACAGCCTTAAGGTGTTGGCATGGTGCAGGTCTGTTCACTGAGAGCCAGTTTTCACAGAGGCATAGTAATGTCACAATACAAACAAGATCCAGACAGAAATCGCACCTCTAATCTGCTTCTGTGTGCCCTGATGCATTTTACACAAGAAGATGACAAACCGATGGCCGCAGAACAGCAACCAGCAGGTAAACAAACAGCAAATTGAAGAATGAATGAATCATTAAATACAAATTAAACACTGAGAATGCAGAAATGTTCCATCCATCTTCCAGCTGCTTGGTGGGTCGCCTGGTGTCTATCCCAGCAGCATAAGGCAGGGGTACTCCCACAGGCAGGGTACCAGTCCATCACAGAGCACACACTCAGAAAGACTCCAGTTTATCCAGCTATTGGCCTTTTTCCACTGCCACCAGAAACGGAACCGTACCGTGAACCGACGGTTTTCCACTGCAAAGTCTGTGACCCATACCCAACCCGTACCCATGCCGACACAGTTTTCAATCATTGTCGCTCTCCAATCCGACCCATCTGCAGTGAAAAACCAAACTGGAACTGTGCTGTAGCTAGTTTCTCTTCACGGTACGGCTCGGGCAAGGGTCAGTTCCTGTATGCCAGTGGAAAAGCGCCACATGTCTTTGGAGGGCAGGATTCAAGCTCTCAGTGCATAATGATTTTGTTTCTATTACTGTTTTCTATTCAGATCATAACGAAGTGAGTGAAGCTGTCACCTTTCATTCAAAGCAGCGTGACCAAGTTCTGTGAGAGTTTAGAGTTTAGAACCTAAAGCCACCTAGAACCATACATCACTCACTGTGGCGTTTTTGCACGGAGAAGCTGCTATCCCTCTTTACTTCTATTTCAGGCACTCAGCAGACTACCAAACCCCCTCTCTTAAAATAGCTCTTAAATTCTGTTATTTGAAGAAAATCTTCAGTAAAACCACATAAGCAACTTGACGAGCGGAACTATGTGGACAAAAAAAAACATGGACTGTATCCACTACTTTAAATACGTACATACAATCGGTATATTTTTCTCACATGTCCTACCCATTTGCACAGGCTGGCACCCTCACAGCCAAGCGCTCGGTTTAGGGTTCGGGGTTTCTAAGGTACATTTACGAGAATTGGGATCCATGGGGCCCCAACCCAGAGTAAACACACCCCCCCCCCCCACTGCAGGAGATGAGTGAGCAAACCGGTAGTTAGGTGCCGTTCATTTAGGATTTAAAACCGGGGTTATAAACAGCGGTCCAGAGGGTACGGTTAACTTTTTATGAGTGACGGTGCGTGTGTGGGGAGGCAGCTCTATTTTGGGCAAAGTGGCCAAGGAGTGACGTTAGGAGTGAGCAGGGCCCCAGTGGGGGGGGAGACTTTGATGTTATGGCTCGTGGGTGGGGTGGGGTGGGGATTCAGGCCTATTGAGCCGATAGCAACTGCCAATCCCAGCCCCTTCCCCCAGCCTGCCCCACCTACACCAAGACCCCCCACCATCCTTTCATTACGGAAGGGAAAAAAACACTATATAATTATGGTGTGCATGTTTTATTGCTGGGGTCCCTATAAAACAGGAATCTGAGTCTGAAACAGGAGAGGCTCAACACAGAGGGGTTGTTCTTTATGGGGGGGGGGGGGGAGTTTGTTCTCTAACTGATCTCTCCCAGGCCCCCGTGTTTTCAGTCTCGGACGAATCGCTTGGTCAGGAATTGTGATGATTTTGGCAATTTCGTGGGAAGTGAAACATTAGCTTAATGCCACAGGTACATTGTGGCAGTATGACCTGTACGATGGCCGCCGTAAACAGAATCCATGTTACAAAGAAGCGGGACCATTTTCAAGCTCTCGGATTTAGCTAATAGTCTAATGCCATTTGGTTCCGGAATTTTCCAGGTAGCCCAATCGACGACACAATAAGCAGGGCAGTTTCCCAGCCTGCAATGTCATTCATGCCAGAATTTATTCATTTGTCACGTGTTTCCCCCTATGCCTCGCTAATGCGTTTCCACGGCGATGGAAAAAAGGAACGACAAAAAAGTTTGTAAAGCTATGCATAAAGAGGGCAACCGTTTGAACTGCCTAAACCATGAAAAAGGAAAGTTTTGATTCCTTAATATGAATCTGTTTGGTTTTACACACATAGCAATTAAAGCTGTTATGAGTCATCATTCGCCTGGGATAGCCCTTCATTTGCATCATGGGGCATTTTTCAGTTTAATTTCTGGTACCCTCATATCTGAGGAGTAATAAGATGGGTCAGATACGGGACGGACTTCATCCTACCTGCTCCAAAGGAGCTGAATTGGAGGTCAGGTTCAAACGTCACACATACCTCCAAGCACAACGAAACCCAATCACAACACAAAGGTAAACTCCACACTTGGCCAGAGACAGAACAAACACAATACGCAGCAAAACCTGACAAACACACCCAAGCTCCACAAATTTCACTGGCAGTCCGTCCTGGGATAGGTTCTAGGCTCCCCATAAACCTGAGAGTATCAGAGCACAGTAGGGAGATGAACAACTGCCTTGGGGCTGCACGTCTACATGTGCGACCGGGGCTCACGCTTGCTATAGAATGATCCAGAAGAGCAAGGTTCACATTCCAGGGACATCATGGGGCATTTTAATGGGAGACAGAACCAGATGAAGGGAGTATCGGTTTTCGGAGCTGTCAGGTGGTTATGGGTAACGCAGTGTGACGCACTGGTGTATGTCGTGCTGGTGTCTGACCTCTGCACACATTACCGGCCTCACGATACGATCCCTCGCGTTCCGTTCAATCCAGACTGTGCACTTGCGCTGCCTCGCGGCTTTTATGGCCCTGACCTCCAGCCCGGCCTTGGTCACCCCCACATGCGCCCCCAGTAGTACGGCCCCCCCTCAGGACCGGTCTTGGCTCTGCCAGATCTCTGACCCCACGGGGCACACAGGCCTGAGCATACACAGCTGACCCTCAATCTGGCTTCCCCAGCATAATCTATTGCTTAAGCTTGATCAACAAACCTCATGTGGTTTAATTCATCTGAATGATATCCATTCTTTACTGAAACAGACAAACATGCTGCCAGTTCAAAGGGATAATTCTCAGCTTACGGTTTGGGTTAGGGTCAGGGTTTGGGTTGGGCTGACCTGGGGTCTGCAGTATCTCTCGCTCACCTTCCTGTAGATACCAGACACACCATCAACAGAAGACCCTGCCACAAAAGGCCTCTAGCTGGGGGCTGAGTGGATTTTCTAGGGATCGAACTGAGGAGACTGGAGCTTCTCGTCTGACTGCCCTGTGATGCAGCCGTTTCCCGTAAAGGACAGCTTAATTTCGGACTCGATCCTTGGCCACCTGCTGTGTCAGTAGCTAATGGTCTTTTGCACAGTGGGACGAGATGTATGGCACAGTAAAATGTCCTCACAAACACCAGCATGGGACAAGTGTGACAGGTATATGTGCCTCTAAAATATTGACCCCTGTGACCCCAGAAGGCCCCAAGGCTACTTAAAGCAGATGATGGCAGTCAAAATTCTGGATTCATTTAGTCAATTAGCCCTGCTGGTGCCCTGGACAGGGAAAACACTCCCACAGTCAGTTTACCGTCCATTTATGACTCGACTACAGTTTTCATTGGACCCATTCTGGAGAATTACTTTTCCCAAGGGAACGAGGGCTGTTTCCCTCTCAGAATCCAGCCTGCTGATTAAATCCAGGGGAAGAAGATTCAGTCACTACAAGCCATGAGTTACAGAATAGTAAACGGACTGTACCGCCATCGGGCAGCGACAGGGCGGACAGTCAGGACACACAAACGTGTCCTTTATCCGACACTGATAAAAGGCAGCAGGCTGTTAGCTTATTGTCATTTCCAGGATGATTGCATTAGCTCACCTGATGACCTCATGTTTCCTGTTCAGGAGATCAGCGCTACGCTAATGAACAGGACGGCGAGGTCTATGCCCACAATGCCCGATGTGGCTCACGACAAAAACAGGGTTCATTTCTCACACTTTCTTATGTCTGTCTTCTACGATATTTTATTTCAGTTATTTTTTATCTTGATTTGCATATTGTGTCAAAAATTAACAAGTGATTTTATATATATGTACTATCTGATTATAGAAACGTTTACAGAAATGATAAAAATGACCATGGAGAAGGGTTTTAATTCTAAATTAACAATTACATTTGGATGAGGAGGTTGTCAGTTTCATTCCTGTCCCTGGTTCTGTGTTCCTCTTATCTCTCTAAAGCAGGGGTTTCCCAACCTGGTCCTCAGGGACCCCCAGACCAGGAGCATGTTTTTGCTACTTTTGCTACAGATACATGGGGTATCTGAAATGTGGACTATGGAAGTGAAACAGCTTCCTATTGGCTATACAAAGCTACTGTATGCAATAAAATGACTTTCTATTGGCTGTACAGATGGGTAAACCCCAGCCTTTACCTTGTACAATATGGGAAAATATATAGGAAATTCATCCCTCTAACTCCTAACTGCACATTCTAAATTCATTAAATTGGAAGTTTCTTCCCTGAGGAATTTTCCCTGGGAATTCTACTAGGGAATTTATCATCTTGCATTTTAAAGGATTACTGCTGCGATGCTTCTCAGTCTCGTCTTGACCTCCGTCACACAGAGACCTGTGCGGCAAAGCCTGCTGGGTGGAGAGGTGAGCAGATGGAGAGTCAATGCTGCCAGGCTCCTCGCCGCTAGTCTCCACAAGCCATAAAGGTGGAGGTCTCCATGAAGAGTCTGGGTGCGGATGGCGCCCCCTGGTGAGCCAGGGCTTAAATCAAACGTTAGCAGGGACAGAAACTGAATTAAATGAATTCTACATGGGGTATCTGTACGTTCACAAGAAATTAAACATACGGCCACCAGAAAACCCGATACCATTGTTGTGAATTTTTTCCACAGTATTACAGGTTTTTACATCTCTTCATCAATAAATCGTTTGTTTTTTGTCAGGTCCAAGCTCACCATAATGGAAATAACCTATGGAAACTGTGCACAAATATGAATTGTCTGTATTGGTATCAAAACTTCAGCATTGAATATTCACACTTAAAGCTTTATGCTTTATTGATGGATGGACAGACAGATGGGTGGCTGCTTTCAAAGCTGATAATGCTGCATTTCTGCATTACGCAGTTATGTTAACATCTATGAATACAAAATGTCTGTTAATATTTACTGAAGTTTCAAACTAAATCATACTATAACATGGATCTTAATAGCTAAAAGTTTTAATGTAGTGTTCATAAAATTATGGTCTTTTATAATTAAACATGTAGTATTTTATAATACCTTGTATAAAACAGAAAATATATAGTACACTGCACAGCACAGTAGAGAATGCAACACATAGAAAGACAGATTGTTGGATTTTGCAACCACAAGGGGGCACCAATGAACTAAAAATAACCAGGGCCCCATTGACTATACACAGACTGAGGGCACATTTTCCTTAAAAGGGTTAATGATTTCCTTTAATCCTAAAATCCACAGCTAGTGTTTGCTAGGTAACAGATGGACTGACCGACGTTCCTGTGTCAGTACCTGGCAAACAAAGGTGCATAATTCATCAAATGGCCAAACAAAAGCTCAGTCCCTTCTCCCGAGATAGACATCTCTCCGTGTCCATCTCACCCTCTCTCCTCCTCCTTGTCCTTTTCACTCTGGGCCCTGGAAGGCACTCAGAGACGCATCACTTGGGCTGTTCCCAAGTGGAATTAGCAATGCACCTTTCAGTCGGGAATTTGAGGTCCAGTGACCCAGAGTTAGATGACAAAGGGGATGGTCATGACCCGACTTCCTGTTTACACGACAGGGTTTCAGCACTCCAGGGCAATTTCCAGGCTGCGGAATTTTCTGGTGCAAGGGTTTTCTTTACGGAAATGAGCAGGCACATTGACAGAACCCCTCACTGAGCAACCCCCTAATCTGTTTGACCGGCAACTCTTCTGGTCTTTTCCAAGCAATAAAACCAGTCATCTTTTTAACTTCCCAGGAACAAATTATGTCATTAAATATACATGTACATCCATCATTATACATACAATTAAGAGTCACATGACTATAGCAGGAGGCGGCAGGGTCCCTCTGGGACCAGGGTTCAATGTGTGTGTGCACGCTCTCCCCCGTGTCGTCAGGGGGTTTCCTCTGGGTACTGCGGTTTCCCCCCACAGTCCAAAAACTTGCTGAGGTTAACTGGAGTTACCAAATTGCCCATAGGTGTGTGAATGGTGTGCGGGTTGACCCCCCCATCCTAGGTCGCTCCCCGCCTTGTGCCCGTAACCTCCCAGGATAGGCACCGGACCTCGGGCCCCCCCCCCGACCCTGAATAGGACAAGTGGTTACAGAAAATGGATGGATGGATAGATGACTGTAGCAAGGTATAAAATAACATTGGTAATAACAAATATATTCAGCAAACCTAAAAATATGCAGTATAATTCTATAAAGGCTTGGAAAGTTTACTAGTCAATCCCTAGAAAAATGGGAAAGGCTGAACATACTAAAGAAGTATGTTCAAGGGGCTTTATTCACACCGTTTAATTAACCGAAATGAGGGCCTGAGGCTCCCCATCCGATGAGGCCAAGCGTGCCTCGCACTGAGTATTTTAAGCAGGTGTTGACCCCTCCCCCTTGACCTCTGACCCCTGACAGCTGATGGAGACACTCAAGCCCGGGCCTTCGGGAGTGAACCTTTGTCTGCCGTCCCGCCGGAGGCGGAGCTGACGCCGATCGGCGTCAAGGGAGACAAAGAAGCGGAAAACAGAAACCAGACGTTGGGCTTTGCGGCTTCGTGGCGAGTCACGACCCCACACCCCCCTGCTGACTCACGGAGTCGCCTCGCGGACACTCCCCAGCAGACAGACGCTCCTGTGCCTGCTCAGCCGGTCTGCATCCTCCCGGAGGTGTGGACAGCCCTGCCATCTCTTTCCAGAGAAAACATCATACCCCTCAAAGCAAAGCCCCCGCAGAGATAAAAAATAGGCTTCCCTGCCCACAGTGCCTGAACCACATGACCTGTTTCTAGCCACCTGGGCTCCATAAGGGCGTGTGGAAGATGACACACAGCTACGAGTCCCAGGTCTCTGCTCTGGGGTGACGAGCACATCCAGGGTGGGCAGTCTTATCCTCAAAGGGCCGGTTTTAGGGATAACCTGTAGGTCAGCTGTTCAAACCCAGGTGTGAGGACTCTTCAACCAATCAGTCCACTTATTAGTAATCTAATTAGGGAATTGGACCAAAAACTCACATACACACCAGCCCTTTCTGGATAAGACTGCTGACCTCTGAGCATGCCGCTTGTTAGATAGGAGCAGTGTACCCACTGCCCTACAATGATGACGCTCGTCAGTGTCTCCATGGCGAAAGGCAGGCCGTCACAGATAGAGGCGGGTCACATGCACACCTCATCAATGGGCTCAGGTGTGGCTGCCCCTGCAAACTGGAGAGGAGCTTATTGTGGCAGGTAATTGGAAGGGGAGGGGCTTAGTATGGCATGTGAGGAGCTTAATACATCCCAAGCCATCCCAAATACACAGCACAAGGGGGAACCTGGCACACCCAAACAGCAAAGTGGGCTCTTCCAAGGGCACAGGACTGGGTATGGATGACAGGGACATTTCCCTACCAATATTGTGGGAGTACCATTTGTTCAGGGATGATCTAGTCCCTACCAATGCTGAAACCAAATCTATGCCTTTGGGCACTTCCCACTTCTAAAGAAGACGCTCGCCACGCCGTCAGGAGCCAGAGCCTTTCATCCTCCCACACTCCCCATTTTCGGTATGTTGTCCTCCCAGGCTTACCAGCCCTCTTCACCCAAGCTGCCTCCCGCCTGCTCGCCACACCTGTGCTCTCCACGCTCTGTAAGCAGCGTCTGCCTTCTTGACCTTACTTGTCTGTCCTGTTCCTGCTGCATTACATCACGCACATTCTTTGTGTTGTATACCATACAGTACTGAAATATTACGCCATACTCTATTATTATTATAGTACTGTACTAAGTGATAGATCACATGTACTGCATATGATACATTACATTGTATATTACAATATGACGCCATATTTTATATTTTTCATTATTGTTAATTTAAACTGACTGAGTACTTTATTAGGAACACTACACTGACACTGGGTAGGACCGCCCTTTACCCTCAGAACACCCTGAGTTCTTTGTGGCATGGATGTTGGAAACATTTCTTAAAGATTCTGGTCCATGCTGACATGATTGCCTCATGCAATTTTTCTTATAAGCTGGAATCTCCCATTCTACCACATCCCAAAGCTGTTATATTGGATTCAGATCCAGTGACTGGGAAGGCTACTACAGAATAATGAACTTTGTCATGTTCACAAAAGTGTTTGAGACTTTTGCATTGTGATATAGTGCATCATAGCTGGAATAAGCCATTAGAAAATGGGTAAACTGTGGCCGTGAATGGATGGACATTGTCAGTAAGAATACTTAAATAGGCTGTGGCATTTAGGTGATCATTGACTGGTATAAAAGGGTCCAAAGTGTGCAGAGAAAGATGCTCCACCCCAACACAGCACCAGCTCCAGCCAGGACTGCAGACACAAGGCAGGTCGGGTCCATGGATTTATGCCAAATTCTGATCAAACCATCGATTTGCCTCAGGAGATTCACCAAGATTCCCCAAGGTTACGTCTTTCCGGTCAGCTGTCCAGTTTTGGTGAGCCTGTGCCCACTGTAGCCTCAGCTCTGTTGTTGGCTGATAGGAGAGGAACCTGACATGGTCTGCTGCTGCCCGTCCGCCTCAAGGTTCCATGCGCTGTGCATTCTGGGACACTTACCACAGTTGTATAGAGTTGTTATCTGAGTTACTGTGGCCTTTGTGTCACCTCAAACCAGTCTGGGCACTCTCCTCTGACCTCTCCCATCAACAAGGCATCTCCATCCACAGAACAGCTGCTCACTGAATGTTTTTTGTTTTTCGAACCATTCTGAATAAACTCTACAGACTATTGTATGTGAAAGTCCCTGGAGATCAGCAGTTACAGAAATACTGGCACCAACAATCATGCCACAGTCAAAATCACAGAGATCACATTATCCCCCATTATGCCTTAACATCCTGACATACTTTAACAGCTGTAGCATACACTAATAACAAATATTATAATCGTTTAATCACATTAGCTATTAAAGCTGTTCTATGAATGCATTATGAATCCATTATGAAGGTGCAGTTAATGTAAAGTGTTGCCCTATATCCCATGAGATGGTCTGTAAATATTATTCTTGTCGTTTATGTAATTCCTTGCCTGTGCTCTACATTCCCAGTCTAGCAGAGCAATCACAGTGCAGCACTTGGTACCATTCCTACCGGAACTTTCTGGATCCTTGCAGGCAAGGCCTCCGGGCCACGGGAGACAATGGAGCCCATGGGGCCAGTATTGAGTTTAAAGTGAAAAGGCACATTCACATGCAGGAAGAGTTACAGTGTAACAGTCCGAAGCTTTCGATACACCCGGACTCACCAAGGGGATAAACATTAAGTGGTACAGGGAAGACACGTTAACCACCTGAAGTCTGCTTATAGATGCGGTGTGGCTTGGGCTAGTCGGGGGGGGCCTGCAGGAAGTGGTCTGCTGACGGGGGGCCTGCGGCACAGATGGGGCTCTGCAGCCACTGCACCCAATCCCGCCCCCCCAAACACCACCGTGTCTTCTACAGACCAGGGGCCAGGATTTCTTGCTTAGCTGGATAACTCATTGGATTTAAGGTATGGACTAAATATAAACAAAATTAAAGTCCATTTAAACTGGGGTATATTAAATCCGACGACGTTTCTAGCTATGTAAGATATTCGGCTTCGTGAACCAGGCCCAAAGCCTGGGAAGTCTGAGGAAACCTCAGAGTTATCAGCGGTGAGCTCTGCGAAGGAGTACACCCAGCGAGAGGAAGGGGGGGTGACGTTATATAGAGGGAGGAGCTTCACTAACACATGACTGTCGGCGACGGCGAAGCACGGCCGGGAACACGGCAGGCTGACAGGAAACGGTGAGTTGTTCTCTTTCTCAGGAAACACCGCGCGCAGCAGGATGCGATAACTGTGAGTCCCTGTTTGGGATCACTCTGCGCCGCCCACCCGCCATACAGCCATATCTTTGCTCACTTCAGCAACTCAAACAAGGCTCAATCATTAGGAGAACAGCTGCATTTAAAAGACGTGACGCTGGTGTGAAACAGACAAGCACACCTCCAGAGGCCAGTGTTTTTACAGCTGCTGGGCCTGGGCAGCAAGGGGGGGTCAGGGCTGTCACTGGCACTGAGCCAGGGGCGTCCCGATTAATAATAATAATAACCAATACTTTATTGACCCCCATGGGGAAACTCTCTTTACACCTCCCTCAACTTGCTCTTTGTAGAGTAAGCTGTCCATGAAAGGCAGCCACCCATAGTGGCACCCAGAAAGCTGGGGGTTAACAGCCTTGCTGAAGGACCCACAGATGTGCTGAGGCTGGAATTGAAACGACGACCTTCTGAGCACAGGCACACAGGCTTAGCCCACCGAGCCACACGCTGCTCCAATTAATCGGCAATGGAGCAGTTTTGCCCATTTTTGCTGCCGTTTGCAGGCAGTAAATGTGAGTAGAGGCACGAGAGTAAAGATTGGGGGGGGGGGGGCATGACATCCTTCACAGAAAAAAGGGGGACCTGCTATACAGAAAAGGCAGGGGGGTCCCCAAATAGAAAAAGAGGATGGGGGGGCTCCCTGTAAAGAAGAAGAGAATGGCAGCCAAACAGAACGAATAAGAAAAGAAAGGGTGAAGGTGAGCAGATGCAGAAAAGCAGGCAGAAGGATACGCATAAAGACAGACAAACAGGGAGGCAAAGAGACAGACAGACAGACAGACAGAGACAGACAGACAGGGAGGCAAAGAGAAAGACAGAGGTAAAAAGACAGATAGACAGAGAATCAAACAGAGAGACAGACAGGGAGGCAAACAGACAGACAGACTGGGAGGTAAAGAGACAGACAGACAGGGAGGGAGGCAAAGAGATAAACAAACAGAGAGACAAACAGGGAGGCAAAGAGACAGACAGAGGTAAAGAGACAGATAGACAGAGAATCAAACAGACAGACTGGGAGGCAAAGAGACAGACAGACAGACAAAGAGACAGACAGACAGATAAATAAGACAGACAGAAAGAGACAGGGAGGCAAAGAGAGACATATAGCCAGACAGATAAATGGACATAATGGCAGACAGACACAAAGACAGGCAGAGAGGTAAAAACCGGACAGACAAAGACAGTCAAGCAGACAGTCAGACAGAGCAGACAGACAGGGTGAGCAGAGAGACACAGACAGGTGGACAGACTGAAACATGGACGTGAGCCAACACCCACAGCCGATACAGAAGAATGCATAGCACTGTCCATAGGCCCTGCATGGGGTCCCAGTGGAGGATGGAACTCTTCCCCCCACAAGCGGGTTCTGCCTAGGGCACTGGGGGGGAGCTGCACGGCAAGGAAAGGCCACTCCTTTGCTTCATACGAAAAAGCTTCACCATGCTAAATTCCTACTAGCCAACTGGCCAGCTGGGGGTTAAGGAGTCCCGCACCAAGCATCTCCGCTGGTCTCTGATTCCTGTCTCACTTAGCAGGTGTGTCCTCCATCGAGGGGGATAAGCCAAGACAGAGTTCTGCAGTGCTGTGATCTTTCTCTTCCCACAGAAATTGCTCTCAGAGCAAATTACTCTGCAAATAAGGGCCTCAAAGGATTTTAGAGAAAAACACAAATATTGCAAAATGGTGTTAGAAATACTCGTCCGGCTTTTGCAGAACAGGGAAACAGGCCACACGGTGGAGATACATATGATGATAACTCCCACAAATCTGTCATGTGGCCCAGGACAATGGGGCTATTACTGGTGAGCCCTGAATGTTGCCCTCCTTCCCCAAATCAATTATTTGTCTTTGTTTTCCCTACCAGCTAAAACAGAGGAGATTAACCCACAAAAGGACCAGTCTGGGATTACCATATTAAATGAATGGGTCACCCAAGGGAAGTTACCACACCCCCACTCAACCCGCAAAGGGGAAAGCCATGAGAGAAGCCAAGGAGGGAAGCGTGGGGGGGTGGGGCATGGGACGTCTCTGAAACAGCAGTGCTTGGCTCACGTTCCTGCGATGTTTCACATTTCGTGATGTGAAGAAAAGGTCAAAAAAACAGTTACAAGGGCAACAGAGGAAAATGTGACAAGAAAACATAACAGGAAAAGAAGGCGATGGAGAAACGTATCAAGGGGAAAGCAGGAGGACAGAATGGAGGAAAGGGGCATATAGTGACAACAAAAGGGAAATGGGACATGTGACGTGGAATGTGACATTAATGTAACTAATACAACTATGAGACAGAATGTAACAAAGAATGTAATGTAACAGGAAGTCAGAATTTAATAGAGAATGTAATGTAACCATAAGACAGAACGTAACAGAGAATGTAATGTAACCCACACAACAAAAGAGACTGTATAATGTATCTATATGACAGAACATGACACAACGTAATTTGACAGTAAGACAGAACATAACTGAAAATAACGATGAATTTGACATGACAATATGCAAGTTAATAAACCATAACAGGGATATAAGAGGAAGAATAACGGGGAATTCCCCTTCACCGCATCTCTCTGTCATCTGCATACAGCCACAGTACAGCGACTATCTGACTGAGGAACAAAGAAAAGCCCCCACTGCCGCCGGGAGTGGGGGGTGTGCCTATTGGCATTGGCAGTACATTGACACAGAACCCCCCCACCACCACCACCCCCAACCGCCCAACAGGAGACAACCGTTTAAATGACCAGCATCATGAGAAACCACGCGTAGAGCGGGCGGGGGACAGTGGTGAGACCCTGACGAGTCATACGTCAGCTTCGTGTGGCGTCCTTCCCATCAGGGCCGCTATTATGAGCTTAGCAGAGGGGCGGGGCTTAGGAGGTGATATGTGGGTTTTCACAAGCCGAAAGAGAACGACGTTATAGACGGGCGTGAAATGGGCGGAAAATCGCATGGATTTAAAAGGGAATGTAGGAAAAGGCTGAAGACAAGAGAAGAGAAAAAATAAAGGCTCCACAGAACCAAGGACAGCTGGGTGTTCAGGTCCTCTCAGGGACGGTTTGTTGTTTCTGGGGTCCAACTCAAAAAGTGACTGCCCCCCCTCCTCCCAAGCCACTGCGGTGAGTGTTTGTGGCCAAAAGGGAGCCCCCAAATTTCAGGAGACCAATGCAAATGCATTGGCTTGAGTGGTGGTAAACACAACCACTGGTCCCACCCCATGTGCAGAAGGTCTGTCATTTTCAAAGACGAATAAAGTTCCCATTCTGATCTTTTCTATTATGGGTTGTGAGGGTTGTTTAAAGGTCAGTGTGAGCCCAGGAATCAGCCTCTTCTGGGAGGGAGGTGCAGGTCCGTCCCGAAACTCCGCCAGCCAACAATCGTCATGTGATGTCATTTGGCCACTCCTCCCGTGCCAGCTGTGGCCTGCTCTGTTCCCAGGGGGCGTGGCTAACAGCCCTGAGGTTGGAGTGTCAGACCTGAAGCATGCTGACACTCACAGAACTGTCCTACGGACCGGAAGGAATGAGCCATGACACCGTCATCAAAAGCCCGTGACGCGGAAACACCTGATTTTAATTAAACCAGCACATAATCCAGCCAATGCTTACCAATTAATTCATCAAACCGAAGGACCCAATGAGTGGGTGAAGTCAGGCAGACCCATGAATCAGGCTTCTAGCTGTCACAGCTACCTGGGTGTGTAAGTTCAGGCTGTGATCTCACAGGCTTAGAGGCTCCTTAGGTGTGACTAGCTTGGGGTAGATTGGCACACTGATGGTCTCATGTCCCGGACTTTTAATAATCACTCACAATTTTCTCCCAAGACATGTTAGTCTAAATTGAGAACTATTCAGGTCCACTTGAGAGACCCCGCCCACCACACGCACACCTGCACACAGACCTAAGCCAAACGCACACCCATACACGTAAACACATAAACATCTGGACCCATAAGCTCTGTTCAGATCCTCATAGAATATGCCCCCTCCATACAGATACACTTAAAGAGGGTACACCATACGCCTTTTGTACACATGCCACGCTAATTAACGGGGGCATTTCATTCGTGTTTTACTCCACGAATGACCGGGGGTGAAGGATAAACCAAAGTGGTATCCCATTCAGTAACTCTAAGGTGTGTTTACACTAGAACTGTCACTTTTTAACCGCTATTCCAACATTGGTTCAAACATAATGTGAAAAATTCATATTCGAACTGTAATTAACCCATTGGAATTTTCAAGTTCATTTTAGCCTATGACCGCATCAGACCGTTTGCTGTACTTTTGTTGTTTGCCATCCACGAAGCCCCTAAAAGTTTAGGGTGGGAAAAATTTTTGAAATAGTTTTGCATTCCCTCGCTACAGGAATCTGGAATATCTGGAATATTTCAGTATAGATCTGCATGTCCCCGCATACATCAAGCGAGAATACCAGGGGGGTACTGTATACCCCAAAGGGGTTTCGGGTTTAACCCTTATCGATGACACCGTGGTAAAGTTAGCATTCTATTCAGTTTTTTTTTTAAACAAACTCAAGCAACGCCCCTTGGTTTTTCAGATTCCCTCACAGGCGAATTTTACTTTTTTCAGTTTTAGATTTTTTCAATGCCTGTCTGTGCCCTTCACTTGCGGGGGAACGGAAAACTATTTAAAAAAATATTTTTACAGGCTCCGTATAAATTTGACGCTATACAGGCTGTTAACACTAAAAAGAATGATTTTGTGTTGTGTTTTTTCGAATATATGCTAACACACTGCGAGACATTTGAAATTCATTCGGATTTTTGAAAAAAGTGACAGCTCTAGTTTACACACACATTATCCTGAGTGGTTACAGCATACAAATAAACCAAGAGAAATGTCACTAGTCATTAAAAAATGACTCGATGCACTCTCTTAATGATTCAGGATGGTGACCGATATTTCCGGGTTCACACTTAATGTTACATCACTCAGAACAAAAACAGGGCTTTGATTTCTCCCCTCGGCTAGAAAATAGATAAAATTTAGTGGAGTCTGGCAGAACGATCCGGCTCAGCCCAGATCCATTACTGCCTGGGGAGAGCGGCACTAACCTGACACTTACGAAGGGAAGACAAAGTTCATTTTCTGCTCGGTGCCATGACCTGGTCACATGACCTCCGCCTCTCCAGTCTCCATTGCATTTCTTGCCCTATAGCAATGCCCTACAATCATGCTGTGATGCACAGGGTCATGGAAAGCGACTCCAATGTAAATGAAACAGGATCTAACACGTCCATAACTTGTAGTATTTGCAATGCATTAAAGGGAACACAGTCCTTGATCCTTGACCCCACCTTTCTCTCTTCCTGCAGGCCTGCAGCCCGTACTTGTGCACAATGGACAACTCGTGCACGACTCAGACATTGACCGGAAGTAGAGCTACTTGTGTCAAAAGTACCGTATAAAAGATGAACGTTTGCTCAGACTGAGAGCTGGGGATCGTCTTTTTCGCACCCGGCACCAAACACGATTCAGACGGCTGCTGTCCACCGTCCCCATCTCCCCTGTGAAGACCCATAAAAAGCAGGGACCCACCATTATAATCCACAACCAGAGATAACCTGGCCAAGATATGGGAACGATGGAAGGGAGCAGAGGTCAGCTGGCAGTGCAACCGACGGCCAAGTCACGCAGGAGCACAAAGAACCACAAAAAGACAAAGTCAGCCTCACTGCAGGGAAGTAGAGAAACTGATAAACAAAACTTACCTGCGCAGAAGCGTAAAGATGAGCATCAACGCCAGGCGCAGGTGAGGGAACCGACCAGAGCAGGCATGTGAAGACAGAAGAAAACTATTATTAGTTCTGATTTTCAGGATGTCATCTTCATCATCATGAGCATGATACTGTGGTAATATGCTGCAGCAGGACGCTCCTATCGAGGCACTCATCCTCTGATCACTGATCAAGCTGCCCATGTTCTGGGCCGGACCTGAAGGTCCCTCCTCCAGACGCAGAACCTAGCTAATCTACGTCTGTGAGCCTTCTCAGGCTCCTTCTCGTGTTGACAGCCTGGAACCCAAAAGAAGGCAGACGGTTCTCATGTGCTTCATCTGGCTGGGGAGCTGCCTTTGTCTGGGTCGGTTTGGGGCTATTGGGGGGGGGGGTGGATAACCAACAGGCCTCACATTCCAGGAGGTTCCATCTTCTCCTCCTCATTTTGTTACATGTCCTGTGCTCCCCACAGGATTTTTTTCCCCCACAATGACTTATTGGTTAATATTTTATATAATATAAGCGCTGTAATTTTTGCAAATGGTCTTGTTTCTAAATGCCATGTAATAAGCTTTAATCATTGCTCTGCTGCAGGCTTTGGAGATGGGCATCATAAATAAATAGAACCACAGAAACCAAATTCAGGGGCGTTTTTGAGAGCAAAGGCAGCTCAGAGTAGAGGATTGAGAACAGAAGATGAATTAACACCCCCCTCCCCGGGGGCATTGCGGGGGGTCTGAGGGAGACAATCCGACACCTTCACTTCGTTATGAAGACATGGGGGTGTGCAGATGACAGCCCACCTGGAAGACCATGCCCCACCGCCCACCCCCCTTCAACACTCCAACATCGCTTAAGCAAAGATAATCAGATCCACAGGGAACCATGAAGAACACGCAAGCAGCTGGTGGAACAAAATAAAGGCAGGTCAGGTAGCATGGCTAGAGAGAAGACTGGACATAATGGGAATCACCGGGATGGAACCTGAAGGTTCCATTTCCCCGCCAGAGGTGCGTGAAGCTGAGGACTGAATCCATGTTTGTCACATGCATGAGGAAGCCTATAAAATTCCCGAGGAACAACTAGGGACCCAACAGGACAAGAGATATAAAGACATCCCTCTCCCCCACTCTCCTGTTCTGTTCTTCTACCCCCCTCCCCCCCCCCCGCAGGACTCGCACAACCTGCCGACTCCGGGCACTGGCCGCTTTCTCGGTCTGCTCATTTAAGCAGTGCAGCTGAACAAAGCATGTTAATCTCACAGCATGGCTGTGTGGAATACAGAGAAAAGAAGAGAAAGGAAAAAATACAGAGGGAAATTTACTATTGAGGTTGTATAAGTCCCACGGCCAGGATAAATAGGTGGAAGATGGAGAGATGGATGTATGGAAGGCAAAAGAAATGATATTTACAAAACCATGATGTTACTCAGAGGTAAATATGCTCCACAACAAGAAAGAGCAAACAAGAAAATCCATTGAAACCCAAATCTAATATGGCATGGATATGGTAAAAAGTTCACCACAAAACACACAAATAAATGACAGAATGGGTTACGGGGAATCTGTCAGAGCTTGCAGCTGGATACGATGAGCGCGTCTGGGTCCAGAATCCTCAGATAACGCCTGACGGGCTGAGAAGCAGAGCTCGGTGACTCACACGCGGTGACCGGGGACCGGAGCGTGACACGTGCCAGTAGTGATACCCGCAAGGTACGTTCTGGCGTTAACAGATCGTCATTCACACATGCAAACCGGGCAGAGAGCAATAACGGCCCCGTCTCCTCCACTGGCCCTTTGTGAATTCGCATGCACGGTGAGCTCCTAGACCCCGTCGCATCGCTAAGGGAAGCGACCGTTAAGTGCCGCTTAATCCAGGGCCCGTGTGTCGATCCTCACAGAGCTGCCACTGCCTGAGACTCCCTGTGTGACCTTTCCAGGCTGGGAGGGAGCCTACCTTTCTGGGGGTCCCTTCTCCTCCGGATGGCCCAGAGGCTAATCCCCCGCATGGGCATGCCTGGGTTCCCGCCGCCCCACAGGCTCCGCACTCTCGCCTCCACACCCCGGCCCTCCTCCACCTCCTCCACCTCCTCCACTCACGTCCCTACTGGACGCCGGTGAGCTGCACACGTGCAGATGATGTGCCGAGAGGCACCGCCACACAAAAAGGGGGCCGTCCCATCGAGGTGAGCGTCATCAAAGGGACCTGCCCAGCGTGACCCCCCCAAGCCCAACACGTTGCCACGGAAATGGCGGTAAAACACAAGTGGTATTGGGGTTCGGACTCAATGTCAGTCAGGTGCGCTTTTCACTAAAATCAAGGGAAAAAAGGGAACTTTAATGCAGTAAATGTGTCCAATTTATTTTTACATTTTATTTTGGGGGAAAAATGCTTACATTCCTGAGTTACAACCTATTAACATGCCCATAGGATGATAACATATTAAAGTTAATATTTTAAAATATGTGTATAATTAGTATCCCATAAATGTGGAGCACCTAAAAGAACAAGGAAATAATATAAAACGACTTTCTCAAAGGGTAACTTTTGTGTTAATAAAATAAACAGAGTGGATTCATATTGCTGGTGAAGTAAATGGTAATAAAATACATCTTATCTACCATCCAAAACTCAAAGTCGTGGCAGATTTCACCTGCAGCAAATACAGAGGATCATTCTGAATGGGTGAACGTGGTTGGACGGGTAACGGACTCAAGGATTTTGGGACTGTGTGATCCATCCAGGGGGGCATCATCCAGAGCTCAAGGTTCTCCATTCCTAGGCTTCCTATTCGCAGTCGGGCTCCAGGAGCAACAAAGGAAGATGAAGGGCATCCTGAGCATCCTGATGCATCATTAGGCCCCCTGACACCCCCCCCCCAAGCCCCGCCTTCCCCGTCTGGTTCTGAGCCCGACTGCGAGGTGTCACTCCACCAGCAAAGCCAGCGAGGGAAAATAAAAGGCGTTCTGTTCGGCCTTGGCACATACCAGATAGAGGACTCGCGATAAACAGGAAGCCTTCGCTTCTGTGTGATTCAAAAAGGAAGTTTCGGCCCTTTTGGAAGCAGGATTGTATTTATACTAGGGGTTTAAATGAGCCTTCTGGAAAAAGAGGCATTCTCCTGCTTTCAAAGCTCAGAGCCTTTCAGGGTCCGTCTGCGGTTAATGCACCCGAGCGGGCGGGCGGTCCGCACACCGCTGAATCCCCTCCCCGATGGGGCTGGGCCTCTTTGAGCCAATTACCCCACTGGAGGCAGAAGCTGGGGGGCAGCTTCTTTGTCAGGGGTGCCTCTGGGGGCTAATTCTCATTATCCGACCAGCACCCGTTACATTTTTAGGCAAACCGTCGGCTAGAAAGAAGAAGGGAAAAGAGAGTCAATAAAATCATTAAAATGCATTAATCTGTGAAAAAACACACGCGTACAAACATAAACAGACGTCAATACATAAAGCATAGCGGAAGGCAAGCGGGAAAAATACAAAGAAACGATTTTTATGCGGGTGATATATAAAAAATATAGTTTAAGCCTTAGAAAATAAAATGCACAGAACATCCGCTTAAAAAACGGCGTGTGACGCAAATGCTTCTGCAGTGATTTGCGGACAGGAGAAGCGGCGCAGCGACCCTCGCCGGGGATAAAACAGGTGTTCCCGGAACACCGGCAGCGAAAACGAGCCCTCGCTGTACCGTGAAACCGGATGACTGGAGGGGGAAAAGATCCATAATTTTATATTTCCCTACTATATTAGGCACACGCTCCCCAAAGGCTAAAAAGGTAAACGCTGCTTTCGCTTGCAAGAAGAGATTCAAGATGTTTTACTGGCCACGTGCAACAAGTGCATCGGGAGCGCTGACTCCCAGTACAAGGAAAATCGTATCAAATGAACAATTCTCAAATAGACGTTAGTGCAACAGTGCAGAAGGAAAAATAGTAAGTCAGACGTTACAATTCCCCTGAAGTACAGATGCAAGTAATAATGCAGTAAATATGCATATTTACGCAGATAAAAATAAATATATTTCATTGCATATGGTCTATTATACAATTATTTAATTAGGTTTAATTGCATTAAGAAACAATGCTGAGGCATCTGTTCTATCTGGAATGATTATTATTATCATTATGGATGCTTTTGTAATGTGATGATTTCCGCAATTAATACATTTAGGCCTACGTCGCATTCACTTTTCAGCTCAGCGGCGAAGACTACAGGAGTATTTTGACGTTATTCTTTCTTGTTTCTGCATTGGTTCTATTATCAAATACTGAAGAAGGCGTATGTGAATATTCATTAAGATTTAACAGATGTTACGGTGATTTTCAAGTCATTGTATAATTAGTGATAAAATTAATAATTTGGGATGCAATCGTGTTAAAATTACCGCAACCCTATAAAGAGTATGTGCTAAAGGACCGTGTTGAAGAAACCGCGTGGTTTAAAAAGGAATAGAGTTTACGACCTAAAATGGGTCCCGATTACATGTGACACCGCACTGTCCCTCCACGCGGGGGAAGATGCCATATAACTTATATGATTATCTACCTACATAAATACACAAACTCAGCATATTATAAGCCATGGATGGATGGAGAGAATATCGGAGGAAGGATTTACGCAGATCCTCTATTTACCCAGCGACGAAACCCTTAAATTATCTCGGGCTGGCATCTCCGATAACTAATGCGCGTTAGGTTTCATTCCCCTCTCATCCGTTAGGTGTAGCCCCTGCGTGTTTCACATCGAAAGGTACATCATTTACGGATGTCTTATGTATCTGCGGGGGCAAAACATCATTTGTTTTAAAGCCGCTGGTGATGGTTTTGCTGTATCTTTTGTCAAGCGCTTGGAAGGGGAGGGTGCTTTTTATGAGTAGGATGAACTGACTACAATGAGCTTCTAGAATATTCCTTTAACAGAGGACAAAGTGTGGGCTAATTGGAAACGGCTCCCATTAAAAGCGTAATATTCGGCTTGCCAGACCCCCGCTGGAAGGATCACCTTTGGTCTCCATATAATGGTGTTAGGGAAGCATCAAAGCACCCTGGGGGGGGGGGGGGAGTTCCGGAAAAAAAACTGTGTGAATATGAGAGGTGGTGCAGTTCAATGGCAGAAAGAGACAGAATTCAAACATAAAAGCATGAAACGAGGGCAGTAAATGAGTCCTGTGTCATGGAGATAGGGGATCCCCGAACCGCGGACCCCGGCTCATGCCGCCCCCAGCACCAGCCACCCTCCCCTCGAAACATCCAGCTACACGAGACGAGCTCAGGCTCACACGAAGACCCCCCCCCCCCCGAGCCCAGCTTACGGATACACGATCCCCCAAGCTGGGGTCCGATGGTGGCGTTCCTGAGCCCCGGGCTGACAGTGAGCCGCACGTCCCGCCTGACGAGCCTCGGCATCCGCGCAATGCGATATGACCGTAGGATTAAATATATACCGTAAAGGCATTCCTGAATAGGCAAAAGCAGGCAAGGACACGTGAACACACACACACACACACACACACACACACACACACACACACACACACATATATATATGATCACACAGACACGCGAACGCAGAGATATATTAATACACAGATAGAGTAATACCCTCCGTGAAACGTATTTAGATAGCCAATTGCAAGTTAACTGACTTTTACTTTTAGTGAATTTACGCTAGTGTGAACAACAATTAACAAGTTTCCGTGTTTTATTACTGTTCGGGGTATGCAGTTTACATTGCATCACGCTCCCTAATAAATTATATAATCATGGGGAAAATGTTAAACATACATATTTCACTGATGAAAACGGACTGCTTTCGAAAGCAAACTTTTTTTGCAAAGGCCAACTGAAAGACAGCTGAGAAAAACTCAGGAAGGCTCAGAAAACAAAATCTTTCATTAATTAATTTTATGCATCAGCTTTGATCAGATTTATACAAATTCAGTGTTGGTTACATTTTAGAAGTCCAAAAAGCCTGTACTGTCTGTACTGATAAAATGTGAAAAACTGCACTTCAGTTTTTTTCCTAAATTTTTATTTGATAAAATGTCATTCCTTTGAATTTGCGACCATAACTAGTCATTTGATGAATAAATGTTAAAAAATGAACACTAAGCAGAGCAGCATAAGACAGCAATGAGCTGCGGTTTCCCCACCCCCCACGCCCAGCCCAGCGCCCCGCGATAACACCCCGAGGCTCGCTCGTCTTTCAGGGTCAGCTGTTCTGTTTGCTCAGTCCAGGCCCCTTTCACAGACCAATTAGAGCACCGTTATTTTGTTAACGACTGTTTACTGTAAGCCCTTTGCATGGCCCACACGCAGAGCCAAGCAGGACCGGATCCAGACATAGGCAAAAAAAGGCAGCTGCTCGGGGTCCGACTGGCACTGGGGGGCCCAGACAAAGTCAAGAAAAAAAATTAAATCCATAAAATTTAAATGTTTATGTGCAGACAGAAACATGACCTGCTCCAGCTATACGCAAAATAGGCCGTTGCGTAGGGCCCCTTTATTATGTCACATGATCATAGGCTGAATCTCAATATGCGTACGAGACCATACCTGTTTGTTGTTGTCCCCATTTTATGTCATCTCCCATTCCTGAAGACCAGTTCCAGTATAGTAAGAATACAAGTACAGAGAACGGTAAAAATCTCCAGATGTTGGTCTTGCTCCACCCCAAATATCAAGGGTACGTCGGCTGCACCCTCACCAAAGAAGACCAAGCCCATGATTCATTGCACCCCAAGTTAGTTCTTGGAAGGCAAGGTAGCAAGACTGGTCTTGCAAAGACCAGAAGTATGATCTTTACCCTCTTGGTATTGAGATTCATCTATCGATTTTCTTGGTATAGGGGCCTTCCAGGTAAAGCTTTGCCTTGGGCCCCTGAGAAGGTAGATGCGGCCTTGGGGCACAACGGCTTCCTCTTCTTCCAACACACATTGCTCGCTCCATTCGCGTTCTCTCACCCTCAGAAAATCAACAAACTCGCATTATTAACAAGCTGGACCTCATCGTCCGTCCTCCATCAGTTCCAGGTGGACGACAGGCTCAGAGAGAAAAAAGGAGGCTGTCATCACAGGTGGGGACTGACCCCCATGTGCATGATGGATAAAAACCGTCCCCTCAGACAGCCTGGGATGGCCTCCGTACAAGTCGTCTCCCAGGTCGAGGGGAACAGGAAACAGGCAGTCGGCCGTGATAGGGGGCCAGGAGCTTCCTGTGGTCGTGATTCATAGGAAAAAGACTCCCGGTGGCTCTAACACAGTGATGCTAACACAGAGACGCTAACACGCCGATGCTAACACTCATATGTTAACATGGCAGCGCTAACACAGAGACGCTAACACCCACATGCTAACACGCCGATGCTAACACTCATATGCTAACATGGCAGCGCTAACACAGAGACGCTAACACCCATACGCTAGCACAGTGACACTAAGACAGCAGCACGCAGCCATATATTTTGGTGGGTTTTGGGTGCAGTTTCATTCATGCAGGGGTCACACCACAACGTGACGAATGATGCCCAGTGCCCCTCCTCCCCCACTGCTTTATTTATGAGCGGCAGATGATGACTTCCCAGAGGGCTCAGATCCCAACCGACTTCACGCCTAGTGTCAAATTACCCGCACTGAGTCAAAGGACAGAGGCGTGCCTCATCTTTGGGGGAGGTAGGGTGGGGGGGGGCAACTGGTCCCTGAGGAAAGGAACCAATTTTCAGGGCTATTAAACCATCTCACTGCCCCTGCAGATAGTTCTTTTATTGCTCTTACTCCCAAGTGTGGGATGTGGGGGGTGGGAGGCCACAGCAGATTTTAATCGGTTCCCTCCCCAAGCCGGGGGCCCTGCTCGCACCCTGGCTGGTTGGGTGAACGTGTAGCAAATGCTATGCAGGTGAGAGGGACTGGAAGAAGTCTGAGAGGTGAGCAAGAAATGGGAGCAAAAGGGCGGGGGGGGGGGGGCCCGGATATTGAA
>JAODLC010000043.1:18176116-18196445 GCA_026781145.1 Hippopotamyrus pictus
GCTTCAGCAGAAAGGCTCCACATTTGTGTGCTGGGGGCAGTGTGGCAGCGGAGACAGTGTTTGGTGCAGCAGGTTAGGACCCCATGCTTGTAAACGGAAAGTTGCTGGTTCAACTTCCTGGATCAGCAGATTTTACTGCAGGGTCCTTGAGCAAGGCCCTTACCCCCAGTTGCTCCACACTGACCCTGCTCTCAAACAAACAGATTCTATCACTGGGACTCTACCAAGCAGATTATGCTTCAGCTGTTACAGATAACCAAAGGTTAAATTCATTACAGATATTCAAACAGTCCATCCATTACAGGTGTTCAAAGGCTCCATCTGTTAAAGACATTAACATGTCCCATCAGTTACAGGCATCCAAACACTATAATCTTTACAGATATTCACATCTGTCACAGAAGTCCAAGCGCTCCCAATATCACAGACATTAAGTTTTATACATTACAGATATTCAGACAATCCAACCATTACACACGTCCAAATGCTCCAATTACATTTTAAGGCTAAAAGTATGTAAACACTCCTATTAATTAGAATAACTGGCTAATTAAACCACTACGCTGACGCAGGTATACATTTCAGCATGCAGGAATGCAATCTCCAGCGGAATGGGTGGCCAACTGGAAAGCTAAGGAATTTACCACTTGGCACCATCATAGGATGCCATCTTTAAAACAAGTCTGTTTGTCTACAGCTGCCCTGGTCACCTGGGAGTGAAGTGACTGTAAAGGTCAAAACATCTGGAGGCAAGTCCAGATTGAAGTGGTGACACAAACATAGAAAGCGACCTGATCAGCCAACATGAATGGAGCAGATGTCACCAGCAGCGTCCCAACATCTAATGGAAAGTTTCCCTAAAGAGCAGAGGCTGTAGCAGCACCAAACGGCCCACAGACTACATATTGAAACCCTTGGTTTCTTAATGAGATGTTGAATTGGCTGCCCTATAGTGTGATACAGATGTTCAAAAGCTCAATTAGTGATTTCCAAATGCTCTGAGCATGACAGACCATCCTTCCATTTTTGGTAACTACTTATCCAATTCAGGGTTGGGGGGTGCAGAGCCTATCCCAGAGGCTAGAGGCGCAAGGCAGGGAAGAAGCAAGGATGGGGTGCCAATCCATTGCAGGGCACATTCACGGGGCAGACGCCATTCTCCTGCAGCACTGTGAGGGCCACAAGGCACAGACACTGTTTTCCTGCAGCACTGTGAGGGCCACAAGGCACAGACACTGTTCTCCTGCAGCACTGTGAGGGCCACAAGGCGCAGACGCCGTTCTCCTGCAGCGCTGTGAGGGCCACAAGGCGCAGACGCCTTTCTCCTGCAGCGCTGTGAGGGCCACAAGGCGCAGACGCCGTTCTCCTGCAGCGCTGTGAGGGCCACAAGGCGCAGACGCCTTTCTCCTGCAGCGCTGTGAGGGCCACAAGGCGCAGACGCATTTCTCCTGCAGCGCTGTGGGGGCCACAAGGCGCAGACGCCGTTCTCCTTGCCGAGCAGAGTTTCTGACTGTATGTGAGTGGCGCGTCACCAGTAGATACAGGCCCTGTTCCCATGGTTTTGTTTTTATGCATGCTGGTGCGGGGAAGCTTTGAAAAGCTCAATTTTTATAGAGTTTGGCAGGCTCTTCGGTGTATTAAGATTAAACCCAAAGATTAAATGGACCCCCCCACCTATGTTTTTATGCCGAACAGCCCCCTGACTCCACCCATCAAGCAGCAGGTCATCAGGTCCCTAATCCTAACCACAATGCCAACCTTGCCAAGTGAACTAAAAAGTGGAGCTCCACCCTCTACTGTGATTAGCCAGTCAGGTATAAACCCCACCCCTTTGGGTCAGAGCCAAAACAAGTCTCATATGAGTTATATAACAATATAATGCCTGAGTTATATAACGATATGAGTTATTTATTAATGCAATTCAGTCCAGTTATTTAATCAGTTGCTCTTTAATGGTTATACTGCTGGTTGCTTTAAAGCATGGCAAGACAGTAATACATAAATCTCCCAAGCTTAAATTCACAAACAGGGCATCTACATGAGATGAAGACTGCTCAATCTGGTTAAAAACATCAACCATTAACAGTCTCGCTCCAACAAAAACCACACGTCACAACTTAAAATACAAAGGGCTGTATCTCATTTCAGTGTACTGGTGTTATTGTAATCGGTATTACAATCTGTATACGCTGGGGGGTACAGCAGAACGGGCGGCCAGGGCATGAGGAAATACTTCCCAGAATTCCTCCGGCAAAGCTGCCACAAGGTGAAGTATTTGCCGGCGTATATTTAGCGGCCCGTGTGTTCCTGAAAATTCCATATATCATCACTTTGGGATGCGCAGGTACTCAGGGGCAGAGAAATCAGGAAAAGGATAAGAATAAGGCTGCATTAGGGTTCCACGCCCGTCCCTTTAAACTCTGTCTAAAAATAAAAAAGGTCATTTGAGAAAAAAAAACAAAGAAAGATGGATCCTTTTGACATATAGTCCATTTATGAAACGCTAGACTTACGTTCACTCTTCAGAGCCCGACTAAGAGGCACCTTTGAAGTCTAACAACCTCCTAAGGGCCCAGAACAAACCGGGAAGGTTGCAAGGAGGTCATTCCCAAATTGTGCAGCTGCCAAACAGGAAGCTACGCGTGAAACTGGGTGGGAATAAGACGTCGGGAGCCGGAGAACAATATCGCACTTTAATCTACGATTAGCCTCCTCGCGGCCATATCGCAGTCACGTCGGTTCCAGAACATTGTAAATTCAGTGCTACCGAGCCATTTATCAACAGCGCTTAAATTTTCATGAAGGATTATGGGAAATTTGGCAAGGTTTACCCCGCGATGCACAACACCAGCATTAATTACGGCACTCATGAAGTCTTTCTGTAAATGTGTTTATCGAGATTGATGAATGCTAAGTAAGCCTTTAAATTTTATGGGTGTCTAATAATATTAATGTCATGGCAAATATTTACGAAGCTTTAGCAACAGGTGGGAGAGATTCATAAATATTTGAATGAGATACACGGGGCTTCCTGTTCTGGCTAGAAAGAGGCCTCCAGGCAGAGGGAGGGCGTACGGCACAGGGTGTTGTATGTAAATATGCTTATTTAGGCCAGACCGGGAGGGACCAGTTCAACAAGTGCAGCCCTGGGATCGGCAACAAGAAAAATCACGTTTTTTTTTTTCTTCTCAAATACCAATGGGTTTTGGGAACCTTTGAAACGAACAGGTCAATTTGAACTTTGACTCGCAGCAGGTTTTGACTCGCATAAGACTCATATTTCACTGAAATATGCATTTGAGATGGTCCATGCCGATGGGGCCTTAGCTGAGGAGGGTCATGCTTTAAATACCTCCGGAGGATAAGCGGAGGAATGCGGCACGTCCCGAATGGGGGCGACTCATCTGCTCGGGGCGCTACGATACAGCTGCGTGCACACACACACACACACAGACACACACACACACAGACACAGACACACACACACACACACACACACACACACACCCGCCCCCCAAGATTTTCAGCCCCGCTCGCTGCTGCCTTCATACACAAACAGTAAGGCCATCCGCTGTTGCTCATTGGACGTTGGGGAGCTGCATCTGGCTTACGGAATTCCTCAGATTAGCCGCAGTCACATGACAGCACTCCACCAACCGCAGAACTCTAGCCGTCCGCTTTTCTGGGATTGCAAAACATAGGAGTCCATTAACTTCCTTTTCACAGCATGAGGAATATGCCATCGGGCAGACGGATGATACTGCTGGATCTATTTCCCTCTTTGCAAGGATTCACATCAAATTTGATTCAGAAAGGAAAATACACAGGAAGAAATTTTGAAACTATTCATATTATTTCGACTGAGCTTCCATCCACCCAACCATCCAACCATGCATTCATCTTCCAGTAGCTTATCTAGTTCAGGGTCAGGGGTCACCTGATCATCATCTGTCATAATATTTTGGAGGGGATTAAACACTTATTTATCCAAAACATAGAGGCTTTGCTTTAAAAATTAGGTTTTATTTTTTTACTACATGACACAGCAGTGACCTTCCCAGGACCTGTTGGTTAACCTTACCCAGATCAGGTCTGATTCAGCCATTCCTAAATGCCACACGCCTCCTTCTCCTCTAATCCTCTTGTAGATACAGCAGCATATTTATGAAGTTAGTCAAGCTGCATTGTCCTCTCTCTGTTAAGCATCAGTGCATGGATGGATACCCAGGAGTCTCCCATAGAACTTCCCCGTATTAACCACAAGGCACCGACTGGCCATCCAAGCCCCATGGCTGCAAACTGGCCCCGGACCATGATGCTTCCATCATCCAGCTTTTCTTTGGGATGAAGATCCTTTGTTGGGACCCAGTGTCCACTTCTGTCAAATGTAATGTTAATAATTTATGCAAAACTACGCATTATCAATTCATGTACCCACAGAACATATTCTCTCCAAAAGCATCCCGAATCATTGAGGAAGTCTTCAGCGAATGTGATACAGGAAGTGATGTCGCTTTAGGACAGCACTGGTTTCCCCCTCAGAGTCCCAGGACAGCATCCCAGTGCAACATTTTCCTTATAAAGTGGCTTATGAACACTGGCATTAAATTGCTGAAGTACCGGTAAATGGAGCGGATTATCACCATACTGTTCCCGACCAAGACCGATAGCCCATCTTAGCTGAGCCCTGTGCTTCCTGGAATGGACTTCAGGTTCACCGTCAGTCTCTGCTGGATAAGTGACAGGAAGCTGGACGGATGGACAGTGAATCAGAATATTTAATGTTGTGTCGTCTGTTTAATCAACTCGTCTTTATATTCTATCAGGACTGACAAAGATCAGGTCATATTTTAGGCTAAAACAATAGAAGCATACCGGTAACTTACAAGCGGATTTATAAACTGCCTCTGTCCACCGTGAAGGACATAAAACTGCAAGCTCAAGCCAGACTAGCTTCAAAAAATCACCTGGGAAAATAAACACACCAGCAATAAGGGGGCAGTGGTGGTGTAATGGTTGGGGAAGCACACTGGTGATTGCTTGAAAGATTGCTGGATGGATTGCTGGTTCAAATCTGCAACCAGCAAGGTACCACTGAGGTACCCTAAGCAAAGTACCACCCCCAAGCACTGCTCCCCGGACGCTGAATTAGCTGCCCCCTGCTATGTCACAATGTCACAAATGGGTTACATGCAAAGGACACATTTCATTGTTGTACACTGTGTCAACAATGACTAATCACTTCACTTTAAAAACAATAAATTAAAAATCTGAAGCATCAATTATCTTTTCTTTTACTTTAGAAATTAACTACAGATGCAATCAACAGTGATGCATTGACACATTGGGGCTGTCAAAAATGATTCATGAGGACAACGGGACGGCATAGAGGGGTGAATCTCAACGCATGACTACACATAAAATCTCGCACACCTGCAACGGGTTAGCCGCGCTCGTGCCGTGCTCAGCACGGTGGGGTTGGGGTCTTTGAAAAGCTGTGAGCGAGGCACCACACTGGGATCCAGTCTGGAACCTTCCAGAATGAGCAGAAGAGAATAAGAGCAAGAGAATCTAGAGAAGCATCGGAGTGGAAGAGTCTCAACGCTGTTAGCCTCCCGCCACCACCAATATGGGCCATTTGTTTCTCCACCCACATACTATGAACTACACATAAGAAACTGTCAATTACAAATTAGGAGCAGGTTCAGCTCACAGGAAACTTCTCTCAAACCTTAAACTTTACTTAATCCCCCATATCAAGCTCCTAAGCAAATAAATGCACAAATAGTCATAATGTGTTACATTCTGACTTGGAAATAAACTCCTATGAATGTTCACGCCCATTTTAGCCTCACCTCCGAGATCATTTCCTGATTCATCCCCTTCCCTCGTGCAATAACATGCCCTCCCACTCACCCTGAGTACCTTTTGATTACGTGGCCACTCGCGCACCTGATGATCGCGTGCAGTTTGTCTAACAGGTAACATCGGTTCTCCTTAAAGGTGCTGCTTCAAATCCAAAGGGAACAGGGTAAAGACCTTTTTATACTTATATCATAAATATATACGGAATACTGACATTTCCTTAACGCTAGTCGCTAGTGTATTCATCTGATGGATTTTCTATGACCAGAGAATGACAGTGAACCATCTCAGGAAACAGCTAGGAATACCCTAAAACAGGATGTTGGTGCATCTCAGGACCCAAAAATAAGTACATGTACTTTCCTGACCTTATCTCTATTCAAACGGATTTACCACCGACAATCCTGCTCCTTGAACTAACCAGCTTTGAGGATAAAACTTAAACTCCTGGTCCACGCGTGCTGAGGACCATGAAAACATCACAAGGAAAACCCCTCACGAAGCATACGGAACAATAGGGACAGGCGAGAAAAGAACTTCAATTCAACTGAAAGATTAATTACCAAAAACAGCAGCAATGTTTTTAAATGTTTAAGAGGGTTATAAATATTGCAGCTAGACTATTGATTGAATGACGAATTTACAGCCTAATTCTATACATGATTATGGGTATCGCTAGAGAACTGGCGTCCAAACGTGTCCCCCACATCCCATCCCCTCCCCTCCCCTGCCAGCCGCGCACCGGCCAAACAGCCACATCGGGGGTCATCGCCGGCCCCTCGGGATCTGCCCTGTCCTGCTTCCGCCCAGCATAGCATTCCACGCATCATCCAGGGGAAGGGGGTTGACATGTCATGGAAAAACAAAAGCAGAGGGAGGAAAGGGAAGGAGAGGAAAGGAAACGGCGTGTGGATGCGAAGTGGCCGGCATCCGACATGCTCCGGGAGACCCAAAGCGGGCAAAATCACCGGGCTCGGAGTGGGACCTCCTCCGAAAACAAATCCGCTCCTCCTTTGACAAATTAACACGCTCTGCCTGCACTAACATCATTGCACTCGTACGTATTTCAAAGACAAAACCATTTTTCTCCCCCAAAGAAGAGCAAACGGTGCAGCTTTGGGCACAAAGTTCAGCGTTACTTCAAGTACTTATTTACAGGGCGCATGCCGAACCGAAACCCCCCCAACGCAGATGGTCAATGAGGGACTGAGCATCCATCAAATCCGCGGGGATTCCCTCGTCGCACTGCCCCGATCCTCCTTCCCTGTGCAACACGGAGCTCGAATATCAATCTAAACCGATAAAAGGCAAAAGGTTGAAAAGGAAGACAAACTTCATCGCAAAATCAATAAATTATAAGAAACGCGGTTATGCATTAAAAAGTTCGTTTTGATGTATTAAACTACTAGAACAATGATATATTGAGCAGCAGTTGTACAATGGAGCTCTGTGTTGTGGTTTCTGTTATCTGTGATTGCATTGATTTATTTGGATCAAAATGAAAAACTTTGAAACATGTAGTAAGCAGCCGAAGAAGTGAAGCGTTTACCAGCCGTATGGAAAGTTTAGTTTAACTTACGGATTTTGACCTTCTTGGGATCCTGCGAGCGGACTGTGTTCTTTAACGTTTCCAGGCGCAGACGCAGCTGGCCGGACCTCCGCGCCACATGCCGCACTTCGGTCTCGATCTCCAGGAAGATGCAGCCGGCGTGCCGCGACAGGTCGGAGAGCTGGTGTAGCACGCCGATGAGTGCGTGACAGCACACCTCCTCCAGGCTCGTAAACAGCACCGGCTTCTGGATTTGGGGGTGACCCGTCGCCCCGGCCGGGCTGCCGTTGTCCAGGTCGCCCCGCACCGGAGACTTGCTATCCTTCTGGTTCAACCTGCACAGCAGGCGCGGAGCCACTGTCCTTTGGTGGAAAGGCATTTTCTACAAATACCACAGAAAAAGTAGCTAAGGCAAAATAATCTTTTAAAGTGAAAATGAGTGTTTCATTACTCGAAAAAGTTGCGGATCCGCAGAAAATAAAGATGCCGCCATTGTGTGTGGAAGATGCGCGGACGGGTGCTTCCCAGCTCCGGTCGAATTCAGCCTATTGACAGTATAGTAGCTGGGAAGAAAAAGTGCCGGTGGAAAAGTGCGGGCGGTGTGCGGAAAACCCGGAGCGCATATACCGCCACCTGTGGCCGGGATCCGGAGTCGGAATCCCTGGGTTACCTGACCCCAGCGGCACTCCTCCAAGGAAAACACGAACCGGAATACGACATGTACTCAGGTTTTGTTATTAAAATATCTGGAAAGGAGCGGATCGAGTACTGGGAAGTTATAGGCTTACACAAACATGCTTTACAGCTTATCTCATTACATCTTTATTACTGATTACAGGTGAAATATGCATCACTCGCTTTTAAATGATTTTCTAAGTAACGATGAGAAATGTAAAAGCCAACAGACAGCGCAACGCCTCTTCCCGACGGGCCACTCCCCACACGCAGCCATAACACGCCAGAACGCATCCTATCGCTGCGGATATCTGTTTTCTAATTGCACATCTTTGATTTATTATGGTTTTATTAGGGGCCAAGCACGAGGCACCTATTGTAATCGTTAGATTTTTTTTTAGTATTATTATTATACTTTCAGACATTGGAGCCTAGGTCAGCCCATAAATTCGCTTAGTAGTTTTTTTTTTTTAGTTGGCATATTGATAGAGGACAGTCCAGTGTATTCAGTCACCAAATCTGGGATCAATCTATCCATCCCTATAGAGCCACCATTAGGCCAGATTTAAGGTAGGCCTACATTTTTGCTTGTAACTTTTGAGCCGTCAATTCTGAGGAAGCCAAACAATACTGGTAAAATTTCACCACTAGGGGGACGCTGCAATAACCAAAAATGCGTTTTGGCTAATAATTTTATCGATTTGCCTTTAAAAATATATATATCTTGTGTCTTATGATACCGTGGGATGTCCCCAAGCTGATCCATAGGAATTTTCATGTCCACCTAATTGATGCGGCCGCCATATTGGATTTTATTGAAAATTTAAGGATTTTCCACAGGCCACAAATTTTGACCGATCTTCACCAAATTTGTCAGTGATGATCATAATACCAAGCCTTAGGGGTATCAAAGGCTTTTTTGATATTCAAAGCCGTTTGTGTGTCATTGCCAAACGAAACTGGCGTCAAAGGCTTCAGTCAGGATGTGTCACCATATGAGGACCAAATTTCGTGTCATTTGACCCCTGGGGGTGCTGTAATAAGCAAAAACATGTTTTTCCTGATACATTTTGATGTATTGGCTTTATAAAAGTGGTTGTTACTTATTACTTATGACTGGGGATTGTCATATATATATATATATATATATATATATATATATATATACACACACATAAATATATATATACACACATAAATAAATATATATATATATATGTATATATATATATATATATATAGCACTGTTAAAAATGACCAGGGACTGACCAAAGTGCTTAATAAAAACATGCATAAAAAGACATAAAACATAAAAAAGAAATTAAGTAAAATGTAAAATATAATAAAATGGACATTATAATCACAGAAATTGCAACTAAACACATCACATTTGTCTAAAATGCTTCAGGAAATAAATGTGTTTTTAGCCTCGACTTAAAACATTTGATGGTGGGGGCAGATCGGACAGGTTGTTCCACAACTTGGGCCCGGCCAGGGAGAAAGCACAGGCGGTTGGTACAGAGAGCAGCAGCTGATCACATGACATCAGGGTTCTCGGAGGACAGTACGGATGTATGAGGTGACTGATATAAGCTGGTGCTCCCCCATTCAACACTTTAAAAACAAACAGTAAAATTCTAAAATCTAACTCTAAGTTTCACCAGCAACCAGTGTAATGATGGTGAAATCAGAGTGATGTGGCATGTTGTTCTTGTATTGGGTCAGAACGGGCGGTGGCAGCATTTTGCGCATTGTCAGGATCTGTCTCTGCCAGTCCCATCATGTCCCTGCTTTGGCAGCGATTGTCACTGGCCGTCCCATGTGGTTCCCAATGGTTCCCAACCCAGTGTCTCAATTACTCACAGCAGTCTCCCATTTATAACTCATTACCTGTGTAAATAGGTGTCTGCCTGTGCCGTTACCCCATTGGTCATTGTTACTGTTGTCTTGTCATTCCCACTTTTGGTTCACTACCATATCCTATCCTCACCTAAATTCTATTCTATTTAAGTAAACTTAAACTCTATTGACACTCTTGCATTTTCTGCTTATTTACTAGCTTCTCTCTCAGATGTTACTAATCTATCATGTCCTTCGGAGATTTTCTCTCCCTATATACCCTGGCTATGTCTAATGCTCTTGGTGTCCACGCTCCCATTAAGCACTGGTCTGTCCCCTTCTCCTAGTCCTCCCTACCTATACCCCAGCTTTGTCTCATGCTCTTGGTGTCCATGTTCCCATTAGGCACTGGTCTGTCCCCTTCTCCCGGTCCTCTTACTGGTTTACTCTGGACCTTCGAACCCTGAAGGCAACTGCTAAAGTTTTATTTTCACACATCTCTCACCCCCGCTAAAAACTTCTCTGGCCACCTGTCTCTTTCCATATAGAGTATAAACCCCTTCTGATGACTTTAAGGCCATACGTGATCTCGCTTCACAGTATATGGCAGAGAAGCCCCTCCTTCCTACACCTGCCCATTCCCAAAGGTCTGCAGATGCTGCTCTTCTAGCGCTGGCTCACCTTTGCTTGTCTTCTGTGGGTGATAGGGCCTTCCGTTTCTTTTTATCTCCAACACTTTGGAACTCACAATCACAAGGCTCCCTTTTTAGGCAGAATTTAAAACATCTCTCTCTTCAGTGATTCACTTCCCAGTTCACTTGTTCTCGATTCTGTTTTTTTTTTTTTTTTTTTTTTCTTTCTTTCATTCAGAGTGTAAGCTTATGGTATGTGATTTATGTTCAAATGTTCCTATGTTCTTGTATTTCCTCTCTGAATTCCTTTCCATGGCATTTGTGCCATTGTAATGTGCTTGGTCCCATTGTATATGCTTGCATGGTCTGTAAGGCAATATGTATGTTGCTGTTGTATGCACAAGAATTTCCCCCTGAGATCAATAAAGTATATGTAATGTAATCTAAATATGTCACAAAATGTTTATCATTCAGAACATTAACAAAAACAAATTTCAATATAGAGTATTGAAAGATTGAGAGAGTCGATCTAATTTTACAAAAGTAAACGTTTAACTAGAAAATAACTGTCATCGCAGGCATAACATCAAATGTATCAATATAGAAACCGAGTAATTCCCGTTTTAATACGACCGTATCGACATGGGACGCAAATACAGTGCTTAACTCCCTCTAGTGATCACTGTCGTACAGTACATTGTTATGTGGGGAGGATAGTCCATTTGTTGATTGCGAGTGGGGGCGGAGGGGCATCCCAATGCAAAAGCAAGGAGGAACTCCCCACTCTGGCCGATAAATTTTACCGTGAGCCGCTTTAATGTCACGATTACCCAAAATTTGCAGTAATTTACGGAGAACCCCCTTCCCGGGCCGGCTTGCCGTGAGGGCCCTGCTCCGCCCCTGCTGACGCGCCCTCCGACTGCCGGTTTCTGTAATTACGGGGTTACAAATTAGTCATTGTTTCGAATGATTCATACAGGAGTTTATTATAAATTCACTTAAAATAGATTTTTATTTGCTCAGTTCAACGTTGCCTTCATTTTAATACACTGCAGCATGGGCGTAAATTATCGGGGGTTATAACCCCCCCAATATCCAAAACCAGCCAATGCAATGAGAGGACACAACCCCACCCGTCAGTACTCGACCCAAAGTTATACCCTTGTGCATATTGTTTAGCTGGATTTCTAATTTAATTCAAATTTTCTTAAAACAGTGATATACCCAGATATATATTTTTAAACGGATAAAATAACAGATAACCTTTTCGAGGTGTAGGTGCTCAAACGGGGGGGGGGGGGAAGTAGACAAGTACTTTTTGCCATCCGGGGGGAGGCGTTATCGTTAGTCGTTGAAAAAGTGTACAGGTTTATAAATATGACAACTTTCTTTCCAGAGACAATGAGCTCTATCAAACCCTTATGGAGAACTGGATGGGAAAACTGGAGAAACGGGTTCAGCGGTAGCTCAAACTGGCATGGACACCATCAATAGAGAATCATGTGAAATTGCTTCTGCGTTAGATGTGCATGACAGAGCTACGAAAAAGCTCCCGTTTCCGCAGAGCATTAAACTGCTGGATTCCACATCCTCTCGTGCCTCTATGGCGACACCCACTGTTCGGACGGCGGAATTACGGGGCTGCCGGCGAAAAGGTCAACGGGCACGTTAAGTCATGAGCAAAGTCACGCCCAAGTTTACAATAAAAACTGGGAGAGGGAGGCCTATGACAGTATTAATTCACCATTCCATACCATACAGAAAAACAGCTGGGGATGACTCACCTCCTTTTTGTAGGCTAGCAAAGCAGTGAAAATGTGAGCCTTTCAACACCTTCCCGGCCAAAGAGACCAATAATAATAATTAGGTATGTGAAACACACCTTGACATTTACAATCATTTATCATAAGCTTTTTACATTCATCACATGCGCACTCGGGTGTTGTGAACAAAGTGTGTCATTACCACCAATCTGGAGGTCAAATGCCGCTCCTGGGCCTCTTAATGGTTTTGACAAAGCCCTGTAAAGCAAGTTAATCTTTAAACCAGAACTAAATCCAAATAAGACTAACCCAGTTTTCAAATCTGGCAGGTTAATATTCTGGAGAAGGTTCCTGGAGGTAAGAGAGACATTATTATCGTATGAAGATAGCATATCTCATTCGCTCATGAATAATTTTCCTCCAAAAAGTGTTTAATTAGGTCAGGTTTAATTACGAGATCAAACATATTTGCTTCTTATCAAAAAGTTAGAGCCCAGTCCAGTGTTACAGGTAGACAGAAGTTTAATTAAAGATTAAAATACACACCCCACAGATTTACACCCTAACAAACCAAAATCCTTCTTTGCCCATTTTAACATTTGAAAAGTACAGTCTGCATATTGAGCCCAGTCTGTTGGTGATACGGTCCTGGTTACAGATGCCCATCCCACAGCACCTGGCATCGACGTTAACAGAGACAGGGGGCGATGTGCGGTAAACGGACGCCTTTCCTACGCCGTAAAGACATGGCACCCTGGGTGGTCCACGGCAGCTGGGACTGAAGTATCACATACAAACCAGTGCAAGAATTACGGCAGAAAGCGTGGATATGGTGGCAGCATGTAGCTAGAAGTTCACCCAGGAAGCGCACGGCGCAGGTTAAAAGGGGCTCAAGTTCAAGGAAATGAAGGTGACAGTCAGTCAGCTGCTTTAGTGTGAAAGGAACAAGTAAACTTAAAGCTTAGGAGCGGCCAAACAGGTTTTCGTTCTTAGCAACCTGCTAACGTTGCACGTAGCTTGCCTGCATTAGTAAGCGTGATGCAGAGAAGTGACTGTCATATAGATGGGTTAAGCCAAACAGAAAAAGTCAGAGGGAGAGACAGACAACACAAAAAGAGCTGTGTGACACTGACCGATGTGAAAGGCGTCCTCCTGCTTACTGAGACCATTGAGCCCAAACAAGGTGCGAAGATAAACACAGGCTTCCATTCAGCCTGCCTAGCACGCAACGCTGAGTTCAAACGAAACCAGCAGAAAGTTGTCAACGGGGACGAGGGAGGGAGATCGATCAAAGGCTGAGTGAGAGAGGAGGATTGGAAAGATCTGGAGTCCAGAAAGTGACAAAAATACAAGTATACAGATTCAATGTGTCCATTTACAGTCTTCTGGAATCAATGTATCTGTTCACATTCCTCACATAAATGCCATTTAAACCTTATTCTGCTGTGCTCATTTTAAATGTTTAATCCAGACATATCAGGGGGAAATAATTACGTTAAGTGATCCAATTTCAGTTTCAATAAGCCCCGCTGACAACATCAGCACACCACAATTCAAAGTGAATAATTAAGTATATTTTGCTTTGAGCCATAATATGTAATGAGCCTCAAGATGAATATTTGACCAAACCCAGAGTTAGTACCGTGAACACTTGACAACCTAATACTGCAACAAATCCTTGTCTTGTCCCAGGTTACTATTAAATAGACTATTCTTCTCAAATAACCAGAAAGCGAGAAGGGGCGATTCTGAAAATCCGACTGTACAGTTTTGTGGGGTCTTCTTTATGGGGCGCACATACACATTCACTCCTACAGCCACCCACAAACACCAGCTTAAACCCTTTAGCAGCACTGGTAAGCATCCCCCCCACACACAAAATTTCTACAACCCATACTTTAATAAAATATCTCCCACATGCAAAGATGCTGTTGTTTAACAAATCGATACCGAGCTCTTTTCCCTATATGTGAGCCCAAAAGTGGCGCCGTCCCTTTAAGACCCTCACACAGGCTTTCGCTGATGCAGTTTCTCTCACTTTATTATTCACGGCTCCCAGGGTCTGCACAGAGCGCTCCTCAGAGGGGCTGAGAGTAACAGGATGAGAGGCAGATGTTTCCACGTTAATGATTAACTGCACTTAGTGCAGTTCACAAACCATTAACCAGCTAGCAAACATAACCGGAGAAGAAAATGAACACAGTGAAGAAAAGAACGAAGACAGATCCAGGAAGGGAGGACGACTGTGGCAGGACAGCGGGCGGTCGCTCGGAAACAGATGCGCGACTTTCACAAACACAGGAGCAGGAAGGTGGTAGACAAATTTCATTTTTCTTCCTCAATCCAGACAAACGGGAAGAGAGGCCTGTCCCAAAGCGGGACACAAACAGTCTCCGTGCCTCCCCCATCATCTTGAGGGGTCAGTGACGATCATCCTCAGAGTCTCCACTCGGGTCTGTCCTGTACACTCCTCCATCTGCCTCCTGGCTTATCTAGTGTAGTAGACTCTGTAGTAGACTGCTTTGGACCTCCAGAGGGAGTAGGAGTTATCGAACTTGAGGAGATAGACTCCACGGCCGGGGTACTGGTGGCTCCCTGCGTATACCTCCTCGTGGCAGTCCCTCCGGTATACTGGCACGATCTCGTCCACCTGAGGCTTGCTGCTGGTCTTCTTAGCTTTCTCCTCTTCGCTAAGGCCGTCCCCTGTGAAGACCAGCAAGGTTGGGTACATTTAGGACCGTTAAAACAGGCCCATATCCTAAGAAAATACGACTCTACGATGCTGCGATATCAATGCACATTCAGTACTCAGCTTTGCATTCTGATCTGTTCCTGGGCTAGCGACAAGCTGTACGATACTTTCTACTGATGCCAGGCCACGGAAGCTTCCACGCAGCCACACTTCCAGTTTCTGCAGTGATCGCCACCGTAAACATCTCATACTGTGTTTAACAACATCTCATACTATTGGATCACTTACTCATTTATCATATCATATTTGACTTAAGATATTCTCAAATCAGGATGAGTTCATTGGAACTTGACTCCATTGTAAGTTGAGGAGCATCTGTATATCCAAAGGTAGGGCTACTCTATGCCAACCCTTAGATGCAGCACCATTGTTTTGAAATAAAACAATATCATTTTTCACTGTATTCACGATGTCGTTGCTGTGGTTATAGATTATATGGGGAATCAGAGTGAAGTGTAAGCACTGTGCAGATTTTACAGCTCACCAAAGTGACATCTGGACACAATGCGCTGGAGTGTACAACCCTTTACAAAATGTTTACTACAGATTTATTACTCGAGGAAAAGCCCGACGGGTCCGGCAGAGGCGCGAACCGCGAGGTGACTCACCTCCGTCGTCCTCGTCGTCGTCGCTGGACTCGCTGACGTGCACGCTGACGCCGGTGTCGCCTGAGTCTGTCCACTCAAAGTAGACCCCGAAGCCGATGTCGTAATGATCGGTGGCGAACTCCCAGAAAAGGTAGGAACCCTCCTCATGCGTGGGAACACGGACTGTCACCACCTCGCCGCGGCCCACCGTGATCACAGAGTCTACATCCTGCCGGATCTTCTCCTTGAAGTCCTTGATCTGCGGCCGTGTCCACATCGACGGTGCGGCGATCAGCTGGCTGGTTTCTGCGTCGAGGGCAGACAGAGGACTCTCAAACACGGACACTGGTAACAAACGGGCGGTATCCCTTGAAATTTTAGGCGATCCAACCTTTCAGTTAGAGAAGTAATACTGATGGCAGGTAAAAACAGATAGGTGCATTTTGCCTTCAACATTTCAATTAGTGCCTACAAGGTCTTCCGAGACCTAATAAATCAATCTATCGATCATCAATTCATCTATCAATCTATATGTGAGTCTATGCGACTAAAGTTTGACAGGTTACGGACTTTCCTAATCAAGCTTTCAAACTCAGAACAGTGGCTATGGGATTTCTAGACATCAGCCTGATAACAGGTACTGGTCCATCAGCCTGATAACAGGTACCGGTCCGTCACGGCGAAGGCGATGAGAACAGCACATGCCTGTGGGCCCATTTTCGGTCGGTTCCGTCAGCTCCGCGGCCGGCTCCACCTCCGAGTCCCTGTCTGGGCTCTCGGGGCTGTGCTGCCCATTCAGAGCGAGGCCGTCGACGGCGTTCATGTTCACCTCTGCCGTCAATGACCCCACTGTGTCCTCCTGCTGCTTCTGCAGGGCAGCCTGTGGATGGACAGGTGGGGGCCCAGTCAGGACAACTTCCAGAACTTTCCCTGAGAGAATGGCCCCCCTCAGAAAAAATTCTGACACACATGTGACCAGAAGCAGACCTGAGACCCACCTGCTGCTGCGCCAGCTGGACCTGGTAGAGCTGTTGCATGTATTGTTGGTAGTGCTGCTCCTGTAGCTGCCGGATCAGAACCATCTGCTGCTCCAGGTTCCCTGGGTACTGCTGGGCTGCGTACTGTTGGAACTGGACCGCGGTCTGGGCGTTCAGAGCTGCCATAATCTGCTGCCTGCAGAGATGCGAGGTCAGGATATGAATATGCACAAGCTTGCATTGCTGTCCTTGTAGGGACCGTCTATCTCGTTCTCATTTTAATACAATTAACCATTCCTAACAACATTCCAGCAAACAGAAAACTAAACAAAGAACCAATTATGCCAGCCATGGCAACTTCAGAAACTCATTTCTATCGCTGCTACAAACAATGACCTCCAGGTCATTTAATCCTCCCTGCAGCTAGAGGGCACTACAGATATACATAAGATGCAATACAACATATAATTAAGGAAACTGCCCTATTGTAAGGCCTTAGCTGGCTTTAGCAGCACCTTCTCCGAAATGGCACAGGTACTCACTTCTGTTGCTCCACCCTCAGTCTCTCTTCTTCTAGTCGCAGTCGCTCCTCCGCCTCCAGCCGCTGCCGCTCCTCCTCCCGCCGCCGTCTCTCCAGCTCCTCTTCCTCTTTCCTCCGCCGTTCTTCCTCCTCCTTCCTGCGTATAGTCGTTTCATTCCATCACTCAGGTGTTACGTGCCCGAACGAGATCTTCCCAATCACATATTCACACGTCCTCCACGCCGGCCATAATCGAGGTGGAGCCTGAAGGCCGACCAGCAGCACCTTTTCCTTTCCTGTTCGTCCCTCTCGATCCGGTGTGACGTGACGTAGGGAGCAAATAAGTTACAGCATTTATTCAGCAGCCTGACAAACTCCAACATGGCTTCTTCCTTGTCCATGTTGCCCAGGGAAGACCATACTTTCCTGCAGGAGCAGAGATGCGTCAAAAGATTGCAGGGATCCAGACCACTGGCAGATTCTGGCATCGATTTAACACTGTAAAGATGGCTCCTGAAATGAGCCAGCAACCTTTGAGAACAGCATCTCTACCTGCTGCCCTGACCCTTACTGACTGGCAGGACACTTAGTGAGTGGGTTCAGAAGGGGACTGTTGAGGGGGACGTTCCCAGGGACATATTATATCACCAATGGTATGGAGAGCGTTTTGCTAATTAAGACGCTATGAGCTAAATATCATAGCTAAAGGTATAACACGAAAATGAACAGTGTAACAAAGTTAGCATCTAACCAATGGGGACTCTGAATGCACACATAGCCTGTCTACTCTTGAATCAGCCTCGAGTTTGTCATTACGAGCTTAGGTACTCCGGCTATTTATGGGAGATGTTTCTTACCGTCGGTCGTTGCCGAGGACGTCGAAGAAGCCGACCTCGGGCGAGGCGTCAGGGTTGTACGGTCCCAGCGACACCTGCTTCTGCAGCGCGACGAGCCTCAGCTTCTCCTCGTACGTCGGGTGGAAGGCTTTGCCGTCTTTCTCTGTCGGGAAGACGTACGTCGGTTCAACGTGAGAGCGCAAAGGTGCGACTCCCCTTCCCATGCGCCCATCTGAGTGTAACCGAAACACGGGCAGCAAGCGAGGCTAAAGAGTCTAAAGGCAGCGTTGGCAGGACAGATGGGGAAGGGGCCATCGCTCATGAATCCCAGCCAGTTTCATAGATTCATTTTTTTTTTTTTTTTTATTTACTTACTATCGTTATGATATTTTTCTATTTTCATTTGAAATCCAGTTTAGTTTTAGTTACTTTTAATGTGTTTTTTATTTAAAATTTAAAAGATCGACACAAAGCACATTACGTACTAAAACCCTCAAAACAGGCAAACCACCTTCCAATGTATTATTGATGGTCGTCATGTATAAACAAATCATTACTTTCAGCTAATAATCAGTAAGAGAAAATATCCAATGTTTGTTTTTATTTTGTTTCCGGGGCAGTAATTTATGGCTTTCCTTTAGTTGTAGTTCTTTGATTTTGATATCTAATTTTATTTCAGTTTATGAAAATATTTTGTGATGGATTTAGTTTTCATTACAGATAATAAACCTTCTCCTGACTGGGCTGCCAAACATGACAGAGCAGCAAGCCATTCACAGCGCTCCGGCAGCAGAGGCTGTGCTAACGGGCTTTTCCATATTAAAAGGGTTGGGGGTGGGGGGGGGGACATCAGTAAGAGGAACACAGGGGTTGGGCCTGGCCCAGAAAAGATAACCTCTGTACCTACTGTTTCCACAGTGAAAACAGGAAAAGACTCTTCTGCCTCATCCTGTCGCACAGATTCTTTGACTCTATTATTTCGCAGAAGTGTGGTGGCCAAGTTCCGTACAGAGGAAGCGTGTTCCTGATAGAACATCCATATCTGCTGCATAATTAGGTTTTGTTGCAGAGAGCCCAGCTCAGCACCCAGTTGAATTTCTAACAGTGAACTAGATGAACTGCATTTTCATAAAGTACCCCCAACCCCAACCACTACAGGCTCACATTAAAAAGAGTTCACTACCCACACACGTCTACATGGCTTTTTACAACTGACACTTAGCAATAAGAAAATATAGGAAATAGTTTTACAGCAAAACTCCCTAATGAAGCAAGATGCAGTAAACCATAAGAAATACCAACATGGATTTAATAATATAATGTAACCCCAAATCCCCTAACCTGCAAAGTCTCGTATATTCCTACATACAGGAACTTTCAATCCCCATCATCATCATCATCATCCTCATTGTACCTCCAATTTCGCTGGCAAAGCTAACAGATAGAGCTACCCCCCCCCCCCCAAGAAAGCAACTGTGTCCTCAATTTCTACCTAGAAGACATGAGAAGCACGGGCCCTAGTGAATAATCACTGCACCGCTGAAAGGACAGAACAGGACGTCCCACACTGACCGCGAAAAACCCTCCTGACAAAAGGCCGTCAGAGATCCTGGTGCAGACTAACATACAACACAAGAGCATATCTCTCTGCCTGCGTTTCAGATAAACTGGGCGGAAAAAAATAATATGATTAAACAGGCAAGTAATAGAGAGAGAACGGTGTGTATGAGTCCCCCACGGCGACAGGACCGCTTCCATTTCCTGTCCGGGAAAAAGAGGGCAGCCGGTGCTCCGTGGATACAAAGACCCATTCAAGACCAGGAGCTGCATGTCCTGCCTGCCCAACAGGTACAGCCAAAAACCCAAGGAGGGGCCAAAAGCCCATTACTCAGCAGGGACATAAGCTGCACCACATAAATCAGGTCAGTCACCATGCAAGGACATAAACATTGGTGCATATACTGTCAGTCCATCCTTAAGGACATAAGATTCAGAGTCTAAACCGCATCAGTCCAGCCCTCAATCCAACATGAAGCTCAGATTGTATATCACGTCAGTACATCCCTCAGCAAGAGCATAAGGCTCGGAGTCTAAACCACGTCAGTCCATCCCTCAGCAAGAGCATAAGGCTCGGAGTCTAAACCACGTCAGTACATCCCTCAGCAAGAGCATAAGGCTCAGAGTCTAAACCACGTCAGTCCATCCCTCATCAAGAGCATAAGGCTCGGAGTCTAAACCACGTCAGTACATCCCTCAGCAAGAGCATAAGGCTCGGAGTCTAAACCACGTCAGTACATCCCTCAGCAAGAGCATAAGGCTCGGAGTCTAAACCAC
>JAODLC010000043.1:18201988-18214448 GCA_026781145.1 Hippopotamyrus pictus
GGGGGGGGGGGGGGGGGGGTAGTTAAGATCTTAGCCCAATACACAACACCAGTCACAGGAACAACGCCTACAACATACAGAATCTGAAATCATTTAAGATAAGATTAACTTTATTGATCCCAGGGAAACGCTCTGGAAATGTACTTTGTGGGCTCACAAGGAATGTGTTGATTGTAATATGACTAAGTATCATTCTAATAAACAGAAAATAAATCTTATAGATTGTGTTTGAATGCAGTGAGACCTTTTAATACCATATTTCTTGCCCCAAAGTAATCAGCTGTATATACCATCATCCATCCATTTTCCATAGCTGGTTATCTAGTACAGGACCGTGGTGAAAACAAAGGACCATCCCATTAAGCACAAAGCACAAGGCAGTGGGCACCATCTATGAGATGCCATACTGACTGTAGGCAGTTTCAGAGGTACCAATTAGCCTAACTGCATGTCACAGATTTTACCAAGCACTGTTTTGGTGGATCGCTTGCAGCACCATTTAAACTTAATTTATTAATAATATTTGTGTATATTTGTTGTGTTTTACATTGTGATTGATGTTCTATTGCCGAAGTCTGTGATTTTACGCGTTTTAGGAATGTGCGTGTGTCCCCTTCTGTAGAATAAGGCAGGCTGTGGAATATGCTCCTCTTTTAAAGGTTTTAATGTTTAATGACTTGCATTAAGTGTTTTATTGGGCATAGCTATTTTAATTGATTGCACATTTGTTGGTTTTATGATTTTTTTGATGATGTATTGATGTGATTTTATGAATTACTGCATGGTTTTGTTGTTAATTATTTTTTCTGCTGGGATGATAAGTGGGATCCTGTTGTGATTGCAAGATGACATGATCCCATTCTGACCAGTAAAGAAAAACAGAGGAATCGCATAAGACAGAGGGAGAACCTGCAAGCACCACACACAAAGAACTGGCCCAGCTGTCTATATATGTGCACTATAATAATAAATAATAATAATAACAACAACAACAACAACAACAACTAACTAAGCATTATTGCATTATATTCTGGCCATTTTCCTATCTACAAACATTTTCTATGCAATTTAAAGGACAGTCACATACCGACAGCATTGCATATAAATTCAGATAATTACAGTGCTGTGTTTGTGCGTAAATTGTGTCTGAAGGAAAAAAAAAAACACGGATGACAAAACTTTCACAGGCTAAGTGGAGACAGGTCATTAATCCAGATGGGTTCCTGGAGGGGATCTTTTCAGTGGTGTTTGTGTATTACTGCTGCCTTTGGTGTGTGTGATAGTGACACGTTTTCATTACACAAGACATTTTTTCCCAAACACAACAAGCAGGAGTTACAAAGGTATGGTAAAATAACAGCAGCCTCGACCAACAACCATTAAGCACAAAGTAAAGAATTCAAAAACAAGTTAACTGACATTTTCATACCTAGCAGAGCAGGAAAAAGGACTGTAGTGAATGCAAATAAACAGCATTATAATAACACATAGTATTAGCGGTCAGAAAATATTTTAATAAGATTAAATAAATGTTAATATTCCTAAATATAGGCCTAAAACGTCAAAACAAACGTTTAAATAAACGATTAAATTTCGAAATGTTTTAATTTTTCCAACATTCTTCACAATTTTAAAAAATGTATCCTCACAGACAACAAAACGTAGCTTTTAAAAATGTATTTAACCACAACGGAACTATAGTTAGCCTATGTGAGTTGTTTACGAAATAATGTTACACGGATGCCAACTCTCACGCACCTGGCGTGACACACACTTTCAGACTATCGGGCTCACGCGAGAAATCTTACAGCAATTTTATTACATTAGTATATACCATTACAAACCTAAAATTAGCCATACATCAAAAGCGCTGGGGCAGGCTGCATACCCTACAGACTGTGTACAAGGTAATAAACCTCTTGCATACATGTAAATAAGTGTGCAGACTTGTCTCGAAAATGTCACGCCAACCAGCTGACCAATGTGATACTTTTATATTTTTGCAGAATAACTTTGCTTCTTGCTCTTAAAATATGTAATTTAAAGTATTGGAAGCGGTATGTGTATTGCCTGCGAGAAGCCCATTAATACCCCTACAGATTATCTGACGGATGCCTGAATTCGGGCCGTAACTTCACACCTACCACCCATCAGACGGCTGAATTTTCGGTGTCAGCCGAAGTAAATCGCCGTGCGTTCACACATTTCAACTCGACTTTGATCACCCAAAAAAGCGAAGCAGGATATAAGTCGAACCAGGGTGAATGTCATTTCAGTGCAAGCAAGTAATCGGAGGAGTGACTTCGGCGTTCAAGTCAACAATTTGGATACTAGCATTGGATTTCAGATGTATTCAGGGGGGAAACTCAACGACACTGTCCACATGCCTCTACCAGGTTGGTCATTTAGAAAGCTTAACATTTTCCTTATGTGTTTCATATTAAATGGATGCCGAGTTTACTTTCAATTAGTATTTAAGCGCAGGCATGCATTGATGGATTTTAACTTTTCCTGCAGAATTCAGTACAACGACCAACCTGCCGGGATTCTACGGCGTTACAGACTCCGTCCGTCCGAGGACGGACAGTGTGGCTTTGCTGACCCACCGCCGAAAGAGGACTAACTTCACCCAGCAGCAGATCGAGGTCCTAGAAAAGGTCTACTCCGATACCATGTATCCAGACATCTACCTTCGCGAAAGACTGGAGGCTCTGACGGGACTGCCGGAATCCAGAATTCAGGTAAGCAATATGTGCGGCTTAAGTACAACGATCCTGTATTTATTTTTTTGTTGTGCAGTTGGCAGTGGTTACATTAGACACGTTGATTAGGCCTGTTGCAATTACCGAATTACATAGGCTTAATATGCTCATGCTTTCTTGACGAATATCTGGCATTCCTTAACTTGTGCTGCATATGACGTGTAGGCCTGTATAGATTTAACACAATCATGGCTCTTTATTTCCAGGTGTGGTTCCAAAACAGACGAGCAAAATCCAGACGTCTAACGGGGATCCCCGCATCATTGAAGCCCAGCAGCCCCAGCCATCCGTTAAAGCAGCTCCAGAATAGGATGCCGGCAAAGATGCAGATAATGGCCCATTACACGCCGGGAAAGGACTTCAGAACCCCATTAACCAGCAGAACGGAAGAAGCGCGGCCGAAGGCCAGACCCCCGCACGGCGACAGTTACGGCCATTACGGCGTGTCTCGGGTTTACGAGGCAGCTGACGGGCACCAGCAGACCGATACCGGTGCTGCAGCGGTAGCTCACAGCGGTGTCTTGCATTACCGCAAAGAAAACGCGCATTTTCCGCAGCACAGCGTCAGTAACCAGCCCAAGCATGTTCTGGTGGACTATGACAACTTCCCTCCGAACAAGACTATCGGACCAGAGATGAAAGTTGTGATACCCCCATTGCCTTCATCTACCACCTTCAGTAGGTCACCACCCAAGGTGTCGATGCCCCCGGTCGGGGCCATGCGGGCGGAGACCGGGCTGGGCGGCTTCCGAAGTTTCTCGCCAATCAATGACTCCGAGTCTGGCGACAAACTCTCGGATTCCGATTCCGACTGGGAAACCGGAACGATATCGGACTTTAACGCCTTCATTTATAATTAGTAATTTCGACAAAAATCGTGTTATTTTAAATATGTATTCACATCCGTAATACGAAGTATTGTTCTGTTCATAATTTTCGCCGAAATTATTTATTGTATTTAAGCAACAAAAAAAAGCCATTAATCACATTTACAAAATTTTAAATAAAACACCGATCGACACGTTTCCATTATCGTTCAATGATTTAAGTAGGATTTATTAATCCACCTTCTACCCTGGTCATAATCGTTGTATTTCTGCATAATAAATATTTTAGGGGCGGTCAGAGGCCAGGTATATACACATTTTGTTAACAATGGAAAAACATAACTTTCGGCAATGTTATCAAATCAATAATTTATTCCCCCCTCCCAAGCAAAATCAACAAATATTTACAGACGAAAACCATTAGTCTCGGGTTCACAGCGCCAGCATACCTTTCGAAGGACATTTTACTTTTGCCTTGAAATACACACTACTTCGGAGAATAACGCACTAGCTACATAATGACGTCATTTACAGAAGGGAAAGGAGGTATCCATGGGTAGGTTATGTTGGATATCATTCGTGTCCGTCAAGATAGTCACAAGTCATCTTTAGAAAAATATTGACTCGTACACAAATGTTAAAGTATTCACAGGAAAGTACAAAAGATGCCTTTAAGGTATCCCAATATACTACAATAAAAGCATAAACGTTTTTAAAGCGTACGTTTTAAAGTTTGTACAGTATATACACAACAAAACCCTTCATTTCTAGCCAAAATCAACAAAATTAAAAGCTTCTTTATACTTGCATTTCATAAATGACAAGATGTCCTAAGTGAGCATGTTTCTGCAAATTCCTACAATGTGTGTCAAACATGTCACTTCCTGTAACATGCCTCTAGAAATGCCAGATAGCCCCTTTTGGCACAAAACATTTTGTAATGAGAGAACTGGTGGCACAAAGTTTAAGCAATATTGGGCGGCACACACATCTATTCAGAAGAGGCTGAGGTAGTTAAAGTTTAATCTACTTACCAGTACATGTACGACAAGCGAATACATCGTCTGCACCTGAAAGTTTCTAACATGCAAGTTGGGATTTTACCAAAATTCAGCCCTGGAACATTTTCGGTTTTAAGCATTGAATAAATAAAAGCAGGAAATGCTTAATGAACACAATACAAATGAGAAAGAAAATGAAAAAGCTGCTGGACCAATATTGTAGTTGAACACAACCCAAAAGAGAAAACCCAGCAGGACTGCACAAGCTGCATCAACACCACCATGAATTTGTTAATCATTGGGGAAAATGGAGAAAAGTAGACAACTGGCAAGGGAACAAATTCAGCTCAAAAAAGTGACACGGAATCTTGTGGATACAGGACAAGCATTTCATGAAATCCTTCGGATGGGAACTGCCTTGACGACTGACAGGCAGCTCTACGCAGACAGCAGTTTTCATCATGATGCAGAAGATAGTAGCGAAACATCACACTTTGTTAGTGTTGTTAGCAGCAAAGGCGTGAAGATTTCCCATCTGACTCAGGCCGCTCTGAATGTGAGCTATGTGAATCTCAACGTTATTCTGAAAACAGCTGGGGGAGAGAATTAAGAATAATTCACCAGCTCTAGAATGTGGAAGTTCATGTTATAAAACAGTTTTTACTGCAATGATCAAGAATGGGAGATTCTTACCTCAGGTTGGAACCATCTATTGAGCCCTTGATGTCACTCAGGGAGTCAGACAATGACTTTAGTTCTTTTGAATTTAAGTCGTTTTCCTCAGCCAGACCCTACAAAACAAAAATGCAACTTGAGTTTCTGAAGAGTCTTGACCTGGTCTTATTTACAGTAAGACATGTAGTGGACCTACTAGTCTGACAGTGTGAAGTATAACGAACAGCCAACACAAACACTAGAATTACTGGAAAATTGGGGCCAGTTCATAGATGGCCTTGAATGGCACACCTGTCATTACCGCACCTGCTGCTACGTCAGACAGAGCCAAGAACTGTTATGGCTATTGATCCAATGTCCCTCCCTCCTTCAGGCCCTCTCCAAAGAGACAGACATGCAATTATGGAAAATATTACAAAATAAACAGCTTTGTTAAATGTGAACATAGAATGTGAATAAATAGAATCCTTTACTATCAGGACTAGCTTCCAGTTCTGTGGCGGCTCAGCGAGAAGATCCCCAGTTTGAGCCCTGGCCCCAGCAGAACTGTCACGTCTGTGGGCCCTTGAGCAAGGCCCCTAACCCCCAGTTACAGGGGCCCCACACCTTGGTGACCCTGCACTGTGACCCCCAAGCTTTGGAGAACAAGATGGGGTCAAAAAAGAGAAGGATTCCAAAGTACCTGTACTTGGGCAAATGGTAAATTAAGCATGTTTATCTGGCATTGGGGTATTTTGGCAAGTTTCAGACTGGATTCATTACTTTGGAGCTGAAAGACAAAGATAACTGGCCAACACAGAGAGATTTTGCTAATTTCTGCTGCAGCTGAAATGTCCGATTTATACCCTTACTGTCCAAATTGATGTTCTTCAAAAGATATGGATTTGAAGAGTCAAACAGGAACAGATTCATTTACAGTCCATAATGTCTAATTGGCTAACAACTTCTTAGGTAGTGAAACTTAAATATTGATTAAACAATAGCAATTATCCGACTCCCCATTAATGCTGAATTTTACAGTTGATGTTTTGTAAATCATGCATTTCTTTTTGCAGTGTTAAAGCATTTAGTTTGATAAATTTAACTAGGCTTCCTAGCTCTTAAAACCAGGTGTCAGACAGCATGTGAGCATGAAAAACTACCTTTATCTGCAGGAGGAGCGCCGTGAGCCCAGAAATGAGGTCGGTTAGGCTCTGGCTGCAGACGCATCGCTGGCTGTCGTGGAGAGCCTGCCGGACTGTCTCGCGGGCCTCGTCCTCACAGCGTCGTCGCAGGTCGGTTGGAAGGTTGGCTGGCTGCATGCCCTGTTCTGGGGCCAACTGCAGACAAACCCAGGTTCCACATCTGTAACTGAAGCTTGACATCTAGCAAGAACCTTTGGTCTAGTCAGCAATAACTAAAGCAATAGTGGACGCAGAAGAGATATCACAGGACGCCTCGCCCCCCACAAAATACAAAACAGCTGCTTCGTCTGACGCAGATGGAGGGGCCTCACCTCGTAACAGTACTGCTGCACTTCATGCAGGACTTTACTCAGGTCCTTGTTGAGCCGCTCCAGGTCCAAAACAACGGTGGCATACCTCTTTTGGAACTCAAACCCTATAGACATGGAGCAAGATTTCTGTCGAAAGCAGACAGGCATCGCAGAATTACATCAATGAAAGTCACCACACTGAAATTCACAACAAAAACCTAGTCGATGCAATAATATCATGTTTAATAACAGCTGCTGAAATTCATTAGAGTCTTTCAAAATCTCTAACTCCGAGGCAAGCCTTTCATTTGACAGCAATGTAAGAATTTGGAATGAACAAATAATATACATTGATACAGAGCAACTACAAACCAGTTTTTCAGCCTCTGCATTCATGTCCTTTAACTGTCTAATGTGTTCCTTCTTGACCATCAGGATCTTTGACAGCCTTGTCTGAAACAGGAGATGCTTCTTAATTGAACGTTTCCAGGTCATTTCTCAGAAGCATCTGGCGACACAGCTCGCGCACCTTCTGTTTCGTGCAAACAGACTGCAAACACGGGTGGCCCGCGTTTGGACACGCTTACCACTTGCACAAGGAAATTGACAGGGAAGCCGCCCAGAGTTTCCCCTTCGGCAGCAAACAGCTTATTCTTCCACGGCGACTGGCCCAATAGTGGGTCACCATCCTGTCAGAAAAGCCAATCACGTTTAAGTCAAGTTATAAACAAACATTCTAAAGGCTTGTACCAATCAAAATTAAATAGTTGGCAAGTTACCAAGACATCTGGCTCGGCTGGCGGGGGGTACGACACACGAGGCGGGGTCAGAAGACCCTGGAGATGATTGGGCCGCTGTTTGAGCACGAAGGCAGAGATGGGCATCGTTTCATGGGGCTCGCTGCTCTGGAGGAGGGAGTACAGGTGACAGGTCATGGCAAAGCTGAACGCGAGAGGCAGGGAGAGTGACTAGCGGCAAGCCTGCGGCACTCACCAGAAGCTCGTAGTCAGGCACGGTGTGCGTCCCCAGACCGTTTCTGTCGAAGGTCACCCTGTAAGTGGCCGCACTGGTGTCCACAGCATCGATCTGTCCAGTGAACAGGCCGTCGTGAACTCCCCTTAGGCGGGCTTGGGCACAAAACACACCACACGCGAGTTACCATGCCACAGACTACCTTAATTCTAACTGCTTAAACTTCTTGGGTATGGCCGTTTTTCCTTCTAAAGGATGGCAAGATGCATTATTTACCAAAGGATGGAAATTAACGTAATGAGAATTTAGGCCAGGGGTGATCATAGGCTTAGCCCACGGGGGATGCTGCCCCACCCCCAGCAAGGTCGAGAACTGCCTATGGTTGGGTTTATACATGATACTCAAATTAATTAATGCACTGAAAGACAGATTTTCAAGGAACTGGAGGCTTGCAATTATGCCTCTCCAGTAGGTGGCCCAGAAAGGTCTCCGAGCTCCCCAAAGCTTACCAGTGACTTTCGTGCCAATGACCAAAGGCAGAGGGATGTTCTCTGGCAGGTCTTTGCAGTGCGACACGTCAGTCAGCTTCCTCTGCTGCAGCAGGCGGATTTTCTGTCTCTTCTCATTCAGCAATGATCGCTCCTCTGTGAAGAAAGCGGACGAACACCTGATGGAGAGAGGAAGACATTCAGCATCGTAAGGCCACAAGACAAATCTCCAACAGTGGCCAAGAATTAAAAGAACGAACCACAAATAAAAATAGAGCAGACATCTGAAGATGTCCACTACTGGTATTCCCTATGCTTCTTGATAAGTAATAATATCACCCTTCACGAGGGCCTTAACCCAAATTGCTTTAGTGATGTTGGAAACTGGCTGATCCTATGTTCTGAACCCAAACATTACCTCACTTCAATATATAGCTCTGGGAAGAAAAAAAAAAAAATTATGAGACCACCATATTTTTTGACGAATCTACCTTCCTAAATCCTGGTTTAATTGTGGTTTTGCTGGCAGAAGGTTACACTGAGCTTCCAGGCTCACAATTTAAGACATCAGTACACAAGAACAACATGAAGCATGAGACAGGGAATGACGAGAAACCTGCCAGGTAGAGGGCAGAAGTGACTTTCTAATGCCAGAGATGACCTTCAACAATGCCAAATGAATTGGAGGATGACATCAAGTGACCTTCAAAAAGAATGGGAAGCATTAAGTGCAGGTGTGAAGTGCACTGCGAGGACAAGTTCGTAACAGGCTGTTAGAAGCAGGACTGAAGTCCTATAAAAGCAAGGAAGAAGCGCTTCATCATTGATAAGCAGGGAAGAGTCAGGTTGGAGTTTTACACTGGCGCAAACACATACATTGAGAAATGAGTGAAACTAAATTTTGCTGTGGTCTCAATTTTTTCCAAAGCTGTACATGCATGCCTTGCCTGACAGAGTGATACAGAATATATAAAAATTAACCAATTTCCTTTATTAATTTCCCCAAATTGGTAAAGCTCTCATTATTTCCCCCATTATACCGAAGTGTTTATTTTCCACATACATGGCCTGATTTGTTGTAACACAAGAACTCAAAACATCTATATAAAGTCCTATAACACAAGAAGATGTATAAACATATACTACACCGTCTTGGCTTCCCCATCAACCTCCTTATCGTTCCCCATTCCACCCGAGTCAACTTCCTCGTTTTCAGCTTCGGGAAAGATTCCTTCAGACAAAGACAGAAGTCATTGTCGCCTCCAAACAAGGGCCTATGAAAAGAAACCAGGACATAAAACGGAATTAAAAAAAAAAAAAAAAGAAGGACCTCGTAGCATATGTAGATATCGCACCTGGCTTGCTCACTGGAGGCTTTGGGCAGGCAATAATGTAAAGTACATTGCCTCAAAACAATGTTGTGAAAGTGCACTATGTAAATAAGAATTGAATTGTAGGCGTGTGACTAGACTACTTCAGTCTAGACAAGGCTTACTTGTCGATGTCCGAGTAAAACCACTCATAAATACACCACTTGTGGGCCTTGGGAAGTTTCAAGAGGTTCCTCAACCTCAGACCGATCTTCTGTGAGGCCTTCTTGTCTGGTGCTGGAACACTCACAAACTTCTGTGGCAGAGATCAGAGACAGACCTTTTTAATTACCCTGAAGGAGTTCACCTCCCCCAAACATTTCATATGCACCTCTATGTACAAACTATACCACGACAAAAGCCCCCCCCATTCTGCCTTAATGACTGTGCTTAAAGACTAACTGAAGAGATTTTACTTGTTCTGAAGGTTCTGCTCACCTGAGACACAGTGGTCACTCGCTGGCTTCTTCGAGGAGACCGGAAGTTGATAGCCTGTCTGCTGTCCTCCTCACAGACCAAACGACTCTTTTTTGAGCTTCTTGGCTTGAATCCAAAACAGATGGTATGATTTATACCTACCATCCAGAACTCAGAAATGTTTATCAAAATAAGGAATAAGGTGGCACCTTTTTCATCGGAGGTTAAAAAAAAAAAAAAAAAAATGGGGCTTTAATGAGCAGTGACTACTATTACAGCTACAGGACTCAACTATAGTTCACTGGAAAGTTGAACGAGTACTTCGTATTATCGAACTTAACTTTCATATACAAATAGCATCTATATGAAATCCTGATATGTTACGTGGTCCCCTTCATGAGATGTACACCCCAAAAGAACAGAAATCAAAAAGAGCTGCAAATCGGACATTAACTCGGGGACTTCCTGCATACGCATAGTGGGCTACTGCCATGCTCTTATTACAAACAGAGGGGTTATCCAGATTTCCATTAGCTTTACATATAAATTATGGAGTCCAGGTAGCACAATTTGCTGGCTGCTAAAATCATTGTGGGTGTAACACCCTGTTATTGCTTGGATTAATTATGCTTTTTGCATGGCCAAACAGTCTTTTGGGTTATGCATGGTGAACGTGACCACGCTGATGAGGGGAGAATAAGCACAACTCAAAAGCACGCAACTTAAGCACTTTGACTTAAGCACCTTATGGGAGAATAGATTCCACTATTTTTTATCCAGTTATTTCAGAAAAAAAAAGCCTAAAGAATAGCTGAAGCGTAGAGTGTGTAACCAGTTTCGGGGGAGTGTTCGGAGAGTTTCTCCTTTGTCTTGCAAAACGAAGTGCAGGTATATACCACTGGTCAAGATCACTGCAAGCTAGCCTTCCTGACAAGTGATCATAACATTAGAAAGTTCTTTCCCTATGAGATATAGCGAAGCCATGTGGCGATAATAGTAAAAAGAATAAAGTTTATTTCTTTTGATAGCCACAGTGAAGCAAAGACTACTGTAACATCCCGTTATACCAAACTTCAAGGGACCGGGCAAAACAGTCCGTTATATCCAAAGTCCGTTATATCCCAAGTTGCTGTATGCCTAGAACACAACTAAAGGACACCATTTACTCATGCCACACCCCAGCAGACACACTTGTGGTAATGATTATTGCATTATACAGGTAGTAAACCTGAGCAGATGCGTGACTATTATTAATCCCGACTCCGTATCTGCGCTGGATATCACCGGCACGCCACACGCCTTGTAGGCAGAGCTGCATGTCCGTTATAGCCGAACAAAACTACAGCTAAAAGCGGCCCAGGGGACTAAATTGTTTGTCCGTTATAAGCGAAATTCCATTATATCCGATGCTTTTTCTGCATGTTCCTAAAGGCACACGGCCGGGACCAGTGGACCTCGTCCGTTAAAGGTATGAGGGAAGAAGGGAACAGGAGATCGACAGATTGATCGGTGCAGTGTTGGCAGTGACGCAGACACCGTACCATTCTGTCATGGTATGGAGGGAGCCGAGCAGGAAGGCAAAGCTTTCCATTTACCAGTTGATCTACATTCCTAACTAACCTATGGTTACAAGCTTTGGGTGGTGACCGAAAGAATGAGATCTCAGATACAAGCGGCAGAAATGAGCTTCCTCTGCAGGGTGTCTGGGCTCAGCCTTAGAGATGGGGCTAGGTGCTCAAAGAGCTGCTGCTGCTCCACAGTGAACAGAGCCTGGTGAGGTGGTTTGGGCATTAGGATGCCTCCTGGACTGCATCCTGTGGAGGCATTTCAGGCATGTCCACCCGGGAGGAGGCCCTGAGACAGACCCAAGATGGAGAGATTTTCTCTCAGCTGGCCTGGGAAAGCCTTGGTATTCCCCCCCCCCCCCCCCCCCGGGGGGGGGGGGGGGGGAGGGGGGGGTCTGGGTCCCTGATTAGACTGCTGCCCCGTGACCCGACCCAAGATAAGTGGTGGATAATGATAGAACGAATGGATGGAAGAAAAGGGGTAATCCCATGCTGAATTTCATCAAAAACAGTGATTTGTTTTGGCAGTTAGTTGAATTAAAATGGAATGACAGACAAATGCAGTGAACATAATGTGTGTGGTTGTTAGTGTGAGGTAAGCATCTTACCATCTCCATTGGGGAGCAGGTACCCTTCCCCCTGGAGTTCTGGGGTCTTACTACACTGTACTTCTCATTCCATGAATTTGCCAGACTTCCTTCTGGAACACAAGAAATGAAAGAGGTAAATTATCCAGAATTCCTCTGAAGGGTCCCACATGGTCATCGATAAGGTAATTTGTATGGATGTATATACACCTTTCGTTTGTTTTCAAAATTGTTTCTTAAAAAAAAAAAATATATATATATATATATATGTATATATATATATTATTCAAATCATTAGCCAACAGTATCATTATCCACTTTC
>JAODLC010000043.1:18216643-18227851 GCA_026781145.1 Hippopotamyrus pictus
AATAGGAGTCATTTTATGGTGTGCGGGCCAGATCTGGGCCAAAGCAAATTATTAGTCTCGGTTTTCATTGTTTGGGCTAGTTTTGGGCCGGGGACCCAGCCAGACTTGGGCCAGAACTGAGGCAAGGGTGTGGCCCACAAATTTTGTTATGTGGGTACTGCTGAGGTGCCAATTCCTGCTTCTAGAGCGCTGGAACATTATAATCAGGTGTGACAGATTACGGTTGGTCCTAAATTGTAAATTATTCTTTACATACAAACACAACCAATAACTATATAAGTGTACTGTAGCTGACAAACAAGGCTACATACACCGTATGAACATCTCATTGGAAGTGGAGTATGTCCACTTGGAATGATTGACAAATGACGCTGAAAGAGAAAGGAGGTAGTATTAACCTTAACATCCAATTATTAAATCATCTTTAAAATGCGAGTCTGGATGTGAAAATTTGAAAAATCTCCACTTTTTATTGTAAAGAGCCGTCTAGTTAAATGCGATGCACATATTACAGAAATCACGTTAGCAAATTAGATTTACTAACTCAGCGCCACAAGATAATTGTTTCATATTGCTAAGATGCATGAGTCAGCGCTGTTTATCCCAGGTCCAGGGATCTAATGTCTGCAGGGCGCTCGATCGCCAGGAACAGTGGGGGGCATGAACTAATTAGTTAATGTTAAGGTCTGAAACCTGGTGCAACTAGCAGTCAGAACATCTCATTAAGTTTAACGTTATGGCTGCACAATTTTAGCGTTGCGACTTGTTAACTTTGACAAAACACACGCACTATGTTCTGCTGTTTATCGAGATGACACTAAGACTTAAGGGAAAACACATTAAAAGTTACACGCAAACATAACTCGCCGATATGTACCACTCTTTATGCAAAATATATTCGCGATTAATTTCTTCCATTGAGGTTCGCCAGTACTTCGTTTCCAGACGCAAACATCACGGTGGGGGCGTTCCTGTTTATGGCGTGCACCCTGGGACAGAGGTTGCAACTGGGAGGGTTGTTTGAAAGCGGTTGTCATGGTTTTTGTTTAATTTATTTGTGGGGAATTATAATATAAAAGCATACAAAACGACGAAATGAAAAACAGTCTAGATATAGTGAAGCTCAGTTGATACTGTGGAACGCAATCTGAAAAATAAGTAGCAATGTATAAAATAACGAAATCAAAAAACAACGAACCTATTCGCTCGCTCACTGTCAGCAGTAAGCATTTGAGGTTCTTATCGAATGAAGTAAAACATTACTTTAGAGGCTCTAAATAAATAGCTGGGTCAACGACTGACAAGCGCCACAGCAACTCTTCACAAATGTATTACTGGTTAAATGTCTAATACTATACAAAAATAACTTAAGGACAAATATGCATTTAAATACAAGATTTCAAAGTGAATCGTTTCTGAAGGTTAAAAAACAAAACTGCAAGTACTTCTGATGCGTTGTATTATATCTTAAATAATTAATTTACACTGCACATCACAACGCTGCCGACAGTTAGTTGGAAACGTAATTTACTGAAATTACAACCTCATTGTCCCTTTGCTTGAAAGATGAAACACAAATGAAATCTTAAGTGGGTCTTCTGGGGATGAACAGCACGAACTTTCCATCACCAATTACGGCATGGTAAACATGATATGCTTCAGGAAACAGAGTGGACAAAAGCTACTAGAGCTATTTTGGATACGTCAAGTCAAAGTGGAAAAAATAAACGTTTTTGTACTTTTAAAAACAACATCAGAATTTTATGCAAGATGTACTGTAGGTCTTACGTGGGGAAAAAAAAACAATGCAATTAATAATGGGGCAAAAGACAGCTTTATTCTACCAGTGAGAGTGAAATAATTTTACAAATTCTGTAACATTACAATCCCCAAAACACCTGAAAACTAACAGAGTTAGTCTTCATGAAGACAGAAAACAATATCAAAAATACAACTGAAGTCCTCATTTTGATCAATAAGATTTTTTTTGTTTTCCCCTTAATAGCTATACTAGGAATTCTAGTAATGGTCATTAACAGTAAGCGAATGAGCCCTGAATGTGTTTTCTGAATATGGGCCCAAGAGAATGTCCACACCTTTCTTCAAAAATGAGCCATTTTCCATAACCGTTCTTTGTACCCATATTGTGCAAGCACTGTGTTGCCCAAAAACAAGATGCATTTTGCACTGGATACAAATGTTGCATACCCAAAATGAATATGAGTTTTGAATACCTCACCTATGACTGCATACTATTCTTACGTCTAACAATTTCTATTGTATTTTGAATTGGCAGAAATAATACTGGGGGGAGGGGCGCATGGGGTAGTGGAAGAAGCTGGATCAGCTGCATTTTTATACTTACCTACCTGATATATGTCTTTTTTGTTTGCTTACAACAGAGTTCAGCTTCCAATACTTGCTGCCCCCAGGACTGTTTAAACAGAACCACTTTCAAAAATTAATCTGCTTTCAGTGCAGGCCAGTCAAAGCTTTGAAGCACAAATTAAACTGAAAGACAAAAAAACTCCGCAGTGCTGAAATCTGATTTCAGTTTACGACACTACACAGCATTTCGCTTATTTCAAACTACCAACATAAAGAGTGAGACGGGTATCGTTTGGACATCGGAGGCTCGTCAGCTGAAGGACGTCCGCTCTGCGAGATGGAGGCCAGGAGCCTCCCCAAGACATTGCCGATTAGTCAGATCTGACAGCCTCACCACAGGGACGTCTGGTAGTTGAACTTTATCTTCAGCAGGTATTTGAGATAAACTTGTGCCACATCATATACAATGTATCTAGAGAAAAGGGAGGTTAAGGAATACCGAATGATCCTCTGTGGAAGATCATCATCATCACCCTTATTCATCAGCTTCACAATGTGTACTTTCCATACTGTAAGATGTACACTACGTCATAGAGCTTACAATGTACCAGTATTCACACTACTGATCTGGCTTATTAATACTATCCCTCACCACACTGTGTTACTCACCGAATTACCAAACCCGATTACCTGGCCCAGGCATGCAGGCTGTGGAACAAACTAAAAATGTGGTCGGGGCTGGAAACAATAATCTATATAATACACATAATTTAGTTCATTTTGCCCCATTAAAATTATTTGGTAAAATATTTGTTAAATCAGCCAGTCTGGCAACAATACAACTGTAGACAAATATCATACAACAAAAGGATCAGCATTTAGTAAGGACTATGCTAGTTTTTCACCCTCTGTGTAAAATGAAACATTTGAGAAAGTGGGCAAGGAATTTCATTGGCCAATAAGAAACCCTCCCTGGGGTCTTTCTGATAGAACTCAGTGGGAGTAGTACTGGCCTTCCATGTACAGAAAAGGATACTCATTGTAGAGCAGGCTTGTGTCGTCAATATTGGTGTTGACGCCTTTACCCAAGGGCACCTGCACGCCATCCAAAAACACAGAAGCACTGGGATCTGGGGCAGTTCTTCCCAGACCTGCACAGGAAGAACAGAAAAGCAGCCATTTTGTTAGCCACAAAGCAAACAGCATTCTAAACTCTAGATTAAATTAGCACACATCTGCAGATCACATTGTGTGTAAGCTCTTTACCTTTCACGCTGTGCTTGCCCTTTGGTAGTTTAGTAATGTGCGAAGCTTTCTTCAGTTCATGCCTGCGAAAAGATAACACATTATACACTCACAGTCATACACTCACAGTCATACACTCACAGTCATACACTCACAATAACATGTTTTCAACGTGCAAAGAAACCCAGAACAGAATACAAATCATTAAAAAAATTATATCACGACCAAGCAGTTAAACTGAGGATTTTTCAGTAATAGCGTCGCTGAACAAAAGTGTATGAGATGAAACGGAAATCTTAACACTGAAAATAAGACTGATAATGGGATTGCTAGTGTTATACAGGCTGTGTGAGACGATAGTTCAGCTCATGCTGTGAAGAAAATTACAGCATAATCGCAGGAATATTAAGTAACATGGGAATTGCATCCAGACTATCTGCCACTGAAAAAACAGAAAACCACTACATTTCCTGTACTGGGAACATCAGCTGAGAATCACCTTTCATATCTTGATAGCTTCCGAAATTAACTGTGTGGCCCAATGAGCCAAGACATAAAACATGCATTTAAAACTCCATCTTGCTTTACAATACATTTTAATACTACTACTGAAGTGTACTGTTTTTTTAGAGAGACACTCACATGTTGCCAAGGGCGACCTCTGCTAGCAGAATGAGACCCACAGGGTTGGACTGGGAGGTGTGACAGTAGTTGGCGCTCTTGGACACCATGTCAGCGAAGTACACGCCTTTGCCGAACATGTAACCTGTCTGGAATTTCCCACGAAAAGAGCACATACACACAAACAATTTAAGCCACCGAGTCACAGTTTGATTAGGTCTGTTTACACGTTAGAAAGAATGCTTATAGGCTTCAGTGCTACGGGGGTCGTAGGATTATTGTGCGTCGTCACTCACCACTGGGGCTTCTGGGGGCGCAATGCGCAAACCCTGAGACAGAATGCCAGCGTAGTTGGTGGTACGTGAGCCGTGCCACAGCAGCTGCCGATTGGGCAGGTCCTGGAAGGGACGGTAACGCTGGTACTCGCCGTCCCTTACCACCCTGAAGATCTGTAAGAGGCAGGCAGTAAGCCTGGAGTCATAGGGCCCCCATTCCCCCCACACGCTATTTAATAACACAAAACATAATTAAAATAAATCATGACCACTGCGTACAGTTAGTACACCAAAAAACCCTTACCTCCTCTACTTCAAGCGTGTAGGTATTGTGTGTAGCAGCGTGAGTATTCTTGACATAATCCAGGATAATCTGAGCTTCTGAAGATGACTTGTCCACAACCTGTGTGAATAATGTGCCGAATGAAGTGGCAGACCCAATGAGGGATGTTGAGGTGCTCATGTGAATTGGATATGGGACAGACACACTAAAAACCAAGACCAGAAATACCTCAATCCTGGTTCTGAGCTTCTCATAGTTGATGTCAATCGGGTCTTTCTTGTTGTCTTCTGCCCCACCGCGGAGGAGGCTGTAGGCCACCTCAATGTCCAGAAGGTTGTCTAACATCTGCACTTTGGCCTGTGAGGTGAGACGCATGATCATTTCATATTCATTCCCTTTAAACACAATTAGTATCTGGTCAAATTAGTTTGTTGTTGAGGGCTTTTAAGACTTCTTACAGGCAAAACCGCATCAAGCGCCAATCGTGATCAAAGGCCTCACCTGAATGTAGTCAAGATTATTCAGCAATGGTGGTTTCTTCATCCCAAAGTCATGCGGTATCAGCGTGTAAAAGCGATTGGACAGATCCAGGACTTGGGACTCCGTGACACCAGCAGACACAGCCTGGAAGGTGAGGACATAGTCTACATTGGTTATTTATGTGTGTTAGGGGACGCACGCCTGTGCTGGGTCTCGTAAGACGGGCTCTGCTCACCTGCTGCACCTCGCTCAGCAGGGCGTAGGCCTGCTGAATCTGCCGCTTGCTCAGCTTTCCCAGGGGCATCTTCTGCAAATCAATCTGATGGGTGGAGGGCAACCATTAGCCGTTAGCAGCTAGCAGCTAACCTATCACCTGCTGCCTCTGAACACCTCAAGAGAGAACAGCTGTTAGGTACATAAAAACAATTTTGCACAGTGCAGAGGATAAACCATGTGAATAACACTATTGTTTTGGATTCTTACAATTCCAGATATCGCCAGATTATGTATTTTTTTCCAGAGAATGTGATTGGTATTTAGATAGCTAATGCTTGTTGTTATCAAATATATGAACTGGTAGCATCAAAAAAGCAAAACTAGGTCCTTCAGTCTTCCACGTGAACGCACCTCAAACTCCACCATGGCCTTCTTCATGCTTTCCACATCAAAGATCATCCTTATCAGGTCTTGCACCGGTTTCTCCAGGTTGGACTTGGTGCCGGCGCTTGCAGTCAGCATCTTCACGGCCTCCTCATCCTGGACGAGAATGAAAGTCGGTCAGCCCCATAAACTACAGAAGTCAGTAAAGCATTCAAGTGATTTTTCTCCTCAGGTCTTCAGAAATATTTCTATGCGAGCAAGAACACAACATTTACAGTATAAAATACTGACCAGAAACTAAATTTCCACCCCGCATATGTATCTTAACCATACCCTGGAGATGGCTTAGTCTTCCGTGGTCCTTCTATATACCAGCTATTCCCAAATCATCCTGCCCCCACAGATCACCGCACCTGTCCATAATCGATCTCCAGAGGGTAGAACTTGTTGGGGTATTTGGTGAAACTGGTTGAGGTCCAGGCATTCCCAGTCTTCTCCTCGTACAAATTCTGGAAGTTGTCCATGGCCGAGTTCTTGTCGTAGAATTTCTCCAGCTTGTTTCCTCCAATTGTGGTTCCTACACGACCCCAGGACCTGAACACCCAGTAGCTGCAGAGAATGACGAAGAGCCGTCAGTTGGACTGTGAGTGCACCTTCAGTGTCAATTACCCCACACACAACAACTGTGTCCCTCATCCACAAGGCAGACCTGAATGTATTATGAAACGCTATTGGCTGGAGAAACAACACTATCTGACACAAAAGGTGGGGATTTTAAGTGTGCTGACCAATAACAGATTGTTTAACTGCCTCCTCAATGGTTACTTTGTCAGTTGAAATTGGATTTTAAACAGTGCAGTTAAAAAAAATCAGTTAAAGACGACTAGCTAAAGAAATTTCCAGGCACAGTAACACAGGCACCCACCAGACGGGAAATCAGAGGGTAGTGCAGTACTGTTCACTCTCAAGGTTTCTGCTAAATTAATGGGTACAGTGTCATTGTTGACCCACCGCTTCTGCACATCGTCCTCCAGAAGCTGCAGCTTGTAGTACGAATTGGTTCCTCTGACAATGTCCACCAGACCCAGCGTGGCACTGAAAATCTTACCGTTCTGGTCCAGCACATGGGCACAGTTCTCAAGACCTGCATGAAACACGCCAAGTGGCAGGTACTAAACACACTGTTTCTTCACAGCTTTGCCATCTTCCAAACACACATGCACGTCTACATAAAAACAGCAGTCTTTAAGCTCCTACCAGAATCTGGGTCCACAGCAGCTCCTCCTTTAACCGTCAGCTTCATTTTCTTGGCTTTGCTCCCTCCTTAAATACAACATCCACAGCATTCTTTAGAGAGTAACAGTAATATCTCCATTATTTTCTCCAAACTCAACATCAAACTCAACAGCGAGTCCGAGGTAGGCCCTAATCTTGTACCTTTCAGTGATCAGCCCACCTAAGCATACTAGACCTGAGCAACACTCCATCCATCATCTACACCAGTGGTTCTCAATCTTTTTTGCACAGCGACCCAATACTTACCATGCCAGGTCAGTCACGACTGTACATCAAGTATACGCTTAAATTAATGCTATGATCAAACACGCAGTGCACTCTGCAATTTACGCCAATCAATCTCTCAAATCTGACTGGCTGTGCCAGAGAATATTAAATTAAGCATCTGTGGTTTGGCTTTGTGGATTGATTGGTTGTTTTGCACTAAGCATTTGCAGACCCAAGACCAGTTTATATAGGTTAATTCTAGCATTGAGGCCGGGAAATCTGATCGTGGATCAGCATAGGAACTTGTTGGTTTTAAAATGCATACATTTTCAACTCTGCCTCATGACCCTTTCAGAACTTGCCGCGATCCAAATTTGGGTTGCGACCCATGGGTTGAGAATCGCTTATCTATACTTCAATACAACACTCCATCCACCATCTATACTTCTCCAGTCTTCCATGATATCCTCCTACATACTGTTCATCCACTCCACTAAACAGCAGCTCCACCCCCACCCAGAAGCTCGGTTCCTATCTAGGCCAATCTCTACTTCCCCCGGTTCCTATCTCCACTCCTCACCACTGCTTGTGTCGACCAGATTTAGCCTAGTGCAAATTCCGTTTTTTTGTGTGTGTCCGCGGTTGGGGAGGAGATTTTGGGTCACAAGGCAATTTTAAGGTCACGGAGGAGTGCAGAAACACGCCTGAAACAAGTCTAAGATGACCGTGACATGTGACAGAGACAATGATGAATATGAGGTTACAGTTATTTAAATCACACCTGTTCCCACCATGTCCCCTACCTCATGTCCAGGACTCCCAGAGGTTAGACACAGAGCAGCACATTCAAAACTAAAGACTAGAAGGGATTTCTGCTGTTGTACATTTAACGCACCTACTCTGAAAAGTTGATAGCATATCTCCATTAACTCAGTGTTTCCCAACCCAGTTCTTGGCGACCTCCAAAAAATCCATGTATCCGCTCCCTCCCAGCTACCTGCCAAATGTGAGTGCCTGGGGGGCCCCTAGGGCCGGGCTGGGAAACACCTCGTTAACCCACTGGCTGGCCCACCTTCCTCTTCGACTCTGCCGGTGCTCTTCCCAGCCATGCCGCTGGACTTGGTGGGTGCGGCTGCAGCGGGCGCTGTGCCTTCCAGCTTGACCTCAGCTCCCCAGGGGGAGATTCCGTGAACAGAGAGGAGCTCCTGCTTGTCCTTTCCAGAGCCCCGGAGGTTGGTGAGGAAGTCCTCGGAGACCACTCGCACCCCGGCCTCCTTTACCTCCTCCATCTTCTTACTCATCTTCTCCACCTCCTCTGAAGAACCAGTGAAATAATTTCATATTACCACCAAGCAAACCTTCTGTAGACAGGACCACCACATCCTACCCTTTAAAGAGCTTGTTCATGGTTTTGGCCTTTCTAAACTCCATTACGGCATTACTGTGACGTTTCCACATTGCAAACCCCCAAACGTTTCCATCCTTTCATGTAATCACTGACTACATAACATACATGGATGGACTAGAAAATTTACTAACTGATCACACTATCCTTGAAACACTGACAGCAATGCCAAAGTTATGGTATGAAATCCTCTGATGATGTCAGACGACACCAACAGGTCTGATTCCTCTTTCCTCTTGTCTATGACACCTTAAACTAATACTAAGTAAAGGTGTGATCTTCAGTTTCTCGTCCCTCTTCTTTTGCAAATGTTTTGTATTCGTCTGCATCCGTGCGATAACCTTCTTGTCTCTTAGCTATGTTTGGAAAGTTACAATTCCATATTGTGCTATTTTTGTTGATTAAACAAAGTCCTTATTCATAATGTCCATAATTATAGAGGGATTAAAAGAAAGCTCTAATGAATTCCAATGAATTCCTTTTCATAATGCGCAACATGACTCAACTCTTCGAGCTGATGCAGAGGTTGGCCTTGTTGACCGTCCCGGTGACCTTCCCCCCAAGTTCCTCAATGGTTGCCTTCAGCTCATCCTTGTTCTTTGACAGCTTGCCCACGGTCAGGACCTTTAACCCAGTGAGAGGCTTATCTGTGGGTGGAGTATGGCACACACAGAATTAACCAGGGCACTGTGGGTCACCATGGCCAGTCTCAGATTCACTTTTGTTTCTATTCTTCCAAGGATTTGTAAGGAAAGTCTTAAGACCTGAGGGTGCGGGCTGACACTCAGACATGCAGGCGGCACTGGAGGCACTGGTGGTCGGAGCAGAAGGGGCTGGAGCGCTGGGAGACTCTTTGGGAAGCACCTTGTCCTGCCGTTTGAACTTGAACTTCTTGAGGAATGGAATCTCGTGGAACTCCTGTGGGTACAGTGTGATGTCAAGAAGCTTGATTATAAATAAAAAAACAAATGAACAAAAAACAAAATTAATAGCCATGATACTTATATCCATCCACCCGTCTCTCTATCGTAAACTCTTACCCAGTAGAGAGACATCATGAGCTAAATCCAGTCTCCGGAAACAGAGGGAATATGGCAAGCATACAACCTGAATGGGACTGCGGTCTACGGCAGAGCTCATTCACACTACGGGCAGCTTATAGACACTAATCAGCCTAACCACATGCGTTTGGACTTTACGAGAAAACCAAAGTAGCAGAGAAAAGCCTTAAGAATATGAGAGCCTGGGCAGGAGCTGAAGCCGCTACTCAAATTGAACATCTTGGGGACATCAAGACGGACCAACCTTGGGGGAGACCCAATCCTTGCGGTTGGGCGTCCGGGTCTTAAAGACACATTTGGTCCAGGCGGAGATGTTGCCGTTGCAGTAGTACGCGTCGCTCTTGAACACCAGCTGCCCTTGGCAGGCCTCGCATGGCTGCAGGACCCCGAAAGCCATGCAGTCTGCCAGGCTGTCCACAATCTGACCGGCAGACAACCACACCAACAGTTACTACTGCTAACCGCAGATATTTTACTGGAGAAAGAATTCCCTGGACATACAGATCTCCTGGGGGATTCTGTAATTAAGGTTGGGCAGTCTGCGTAAAAGTATCACAGCATCGTTTCCTCGCCTTTAGCGTATACGTATAACCTTTAGCGTACAAGTTTACAAGCTTGACCACTGCACTAAATATCGTAAGGCCTCACAATCTATTATCCTCGTAATCTGCATTTAAATCTCATCAACATAGCTGCAGTTTTGCTTGTGAGACAGTTTTACTGCAAAACCAGAACTGCTGAATGGGCATGGGTCAGGAGGACAAGGTCATGATTTCTTGGTCACGGTAACTAGTAAAATAACTGATCAACACAGAATGGATCTGAAGGGAGGACACAGACATCCAGGGGCAATGCAGAACTGGGAGAGAATCCAGGACAAGAAGTGGACAGAAAACTGTTAAACTATGACCCTTGAATGAAACCTACATTTGACTCCCCTGAAGGCACCTCCTGCCCGTTGGCGATGAGCAGCTCCTTCATGTCGTTGATGGAGCAGAACTTCTTCAGCTTATCCTTGATGCCCCAGATTAACTGACTCTGCTCCTGTGGGGACAGATGAAGGGAGAACGAGGCACTGAGACGGGTTCAATGCAGCCCCTGAAACCCATAGCGAGAAGGAAAACAAAACCAAAAGGAAACCCCAACCTTCATCTGCTTTTCCTCCTTGTCGTCCTTCTCCTTTTTTGTCTTCTTTGAAGCTGCTTCGCCATCAATCTCATCAGACTTCCTCTTCCTGCAAACATGAAAAATTTTAGCCCATGAGTGGTTCAACTGCAGAAAGCATCCATCCATACATTTTCCAACCCGCTTTATCCGTATTGGGCTGCGAGGGGTCCGGAGCCTATCCCAGAAGCAACGGGCACGAGGCAGGGAACAACCCTGGACGGGGGGCCAGCCCATCGCAGG
>JAODLC010000043.1:18227951-18242186 GCA_026781145.1 Hippopotamyrus pictus
GGAGGAAACCCCACGACGACACGGGGAGAACATGCAAACTCCACACACATGACCCAGGCGGAGACTCGAACCCAGGTTCCAGAGGTGTGAGGCAACTACTGGTGCTAACCACTGCACCACCGTGCCGCCCCCCCTGCAGAAGGCAAAAGGTGCATATTCTGATTCACTAGAAAAACATGGTTCACATACAACACAGAAAATCAAACATTCATGATTTACAAACCAAAAATGCACCAAAAATGTCTTTAGAGCATCCAATTTCCCATCACCTTGGTTATAAGGGTACAATGTCATAACATGCAAAACCAACAATCCGATGCTCCTTCTAAAAATGAGAACTTTCCACTAGCTGCTCTGACCGATGACACATAAACCCACATAGCACATATAGGTTTTATTTGTCACTCTGTATATGCATGATCTTGGAGAATGATGCAATAAAAACAAAGATGGCAGGAGTGTCCACAATTATTTTGTTTTGCTTTGACAGTGACATTTTAAATGACCGGGTATCCTCCCAAAAGACATTCTTCATTGGTCTGCAAAATTAATTATAACCCATCAACCACCTGCACAAACACATTCTTGGAAACTCCATTGTCCCAGAGTTAATTAAAATATGGGGTCATCATAAATAATAATCAGCTATCTCAGAGGGCTCCTCCATCCGGCCCGTCCTGATGTGATCCCTGGGGGCTTCATTAAAGCCCCCCCACAGGCTGGTCTTACCATCAACACCAAATCAAAATGCATGTCAAAGAAAACAACGACAAACATAACAGAGGGTGTTCATGGGAGGGGGCAGGTGGGCAAAAAGAACTATAAAACCAGGCCAACAACAAACATAACAGAGGGTGTTCATGGGAGGGGGAAGGTGGGCAAAAAGAACTATAAAACCAGTGCCATTTCCACAGCAGCTGCTGCATCTTTTATGGGTTCCTGTCAGGGTCTCGGTGGAAGGAGACCTGCACATGAAGTTGCAGATACATCGCTCGGGGTCTTGTCAAGCCTGACACGGACAGCGATCTTCGCCAGATTCTGACCCGGACAGACAGCCGCCGTTCATCCCCGTCCTCCACGGGCGTGCAGCGTGCAGCCTGGTGAGTCGCATTACATTTTTCACATTTCTATTTGGCAGATGCTTTACTTTAAATAAGGTCTCTCATCCGGAAAGGGCCATTGTCTGTGTGGGATTTCACTGCGATTAGAGGACTGACTGACTGAAGAGTTCTCACACCTGGGTTTAACCCAGATACTGCCCACCCCCGGTCTAAAGAAATGGACAAACGAGGATCTGGGTCAGCCAGGGTTCCTGGGGCAGCTGGAGGTAAGGGCCTTGCTTAGGGGCCCAAAAGCGATACGACTGCTCATCCGTTCATGGGATTTAAACCCACAGCACTCCAGATATGGGCACAGATCCACATAGCCACACACCTTCTCAGGCATTTATCCAGGCATTCTGTGCAGCCAGCCACCCAGCAATTACCAAGTGACTGTCTGAAGCCCCCCAGAGACCAGCCTGGTCATTCAGATGTAGCATCTGCTGATCACCGAATCATTATAGATTTTACTACTCATTGTCATCTTTAATTGCCTGAGTAAACAGTAAAATCAACAAAATGAATGCCATAAACTGACCACGACAGCTCAGAGGGAAAGCATCCTGGGGCCTGCACTACGAAGCAGGCTTACTGGCTTATCAGGGTAACTTGTCGGATTTAAGGTAGTCTGGGCAAAATGTAAGTTACCCTGATAAGCCAGTAACCCTGCTTCGTCGTACAGGTCATGCCGTACTTCTATTCTGAGCCTAAACCTGCAACACGTAACAAAGTCATCTAAATAATTCACCATATTGTATAGCTTCAAGATCATTAACCTCTAGGTTAACACAAGTGAAATCTGAGTACCAAGAACACCGACTAAAAGGTTGGGTTGTGGATTGCAGCCATCTTCAAGGCAAAGCTGCTGTCACCAAGTGCTTTTCCTCTCTATGGTGCTATCTAGGTTGTTCTACTGTGAGTCACCTAATTTGGAGATACCGGCCATAGAAATGTCTTCTCGCGAATATAATGGGAGCGAATGGCATTTTTTCTTTGGTGATTAAAAATAATAATAATAAAAAAATACATCTGAAAAATCCAACAGCAATGTCTCTTACCAGAAGTCAAGACCTGCTTACTCAACCCACAGACTTTGTCACGAGCAGTTTAATGTAGGAACTATTTCCTTCTACCGAACTCCTCGCACCAATCATATCACGTCTCTCAGCGGAAACAAAGGGTAACACATTCGCTGTGATAGCATCATTTGTTGGTGATAGTGCTTTTTTATTGAAAATACTGTATCAGGTAATACACTGTACTTTATATCATTTTGGTAGCCATTGCTCACCAAAAAATTACGCAATAGTTGTACAAATGTTACAACCTAAAAGTTTGCAATTTACGAACAAATAAATGAACACAGTAATAATAATAATAATAATAATAATAATAATAATAATAAACAATGGACTGCATGGCATGGTGCAGTGTTGGGGCATGGCTTGTGTATAAATGCAAAAAAACAACATTTAAGTGTAATTTTTTTGGGGCCGGGAACCAATTAATTGGTTTTCCATTATTTCTTATGGGGAACTTTTTAGGATTCAAACCTGAGTTCTGAATGGATTAAGTTTGAGTTCTGAGGTACCACTGTATTTCCTTTCTTTGGTTAGTGTTTCAGTGAATCTTTTTCTTTGGCTGAGTATTGGATCTGGAGAACATGGATTGCTAAAGTGGATTAGTTTGAACTCTGGAAATTTTGCGGCCGCCTTGGACTATATCACCAGTCTACGATTACCCTTCATTCCCCACCTTAACTCTCTGTGCTGCCCTGACTGCTTTCTATGTAAGTTTTCCACTTTCTCAATAGGTTGCCTGGTCAAAGTGTTATTGTTGGGCAAAGTAGTCTTTCACTATATTTGAGTGTGCAGTCCATTTATGGCGATACTTTAAAATCTTGTTTAAAAATATACTTTTACTCTCTGGCCTTCTGTTCTGTTTTATCTTAATTTTAGTGTTTTGTGCAATGTTGAACATCTTTCTGCTTTTATTATTCTTGTACTATTTGTTTTATTAATGTATTGTTTTGATGTGCAGAACTGTGGCACAGCAAACATTGTTTTTAAATGTGCTATATAATATGGCTTTACGTGATTTTTGCTGGATGTGTCAGAGTAATTTGGTCAAAGGACCCTTTCTGGACTTCCAGAACCATGTAGCTTGGTTATCATGTCCTAAATAACCATGTTGTCAGTTCCGCAGAATCCAATCTTATAACCAGTCTTCTTGTTCAGAAACACTGATGTGAACATGAGTCAAGTTTTTGGTTTTCAAAATGATCACACAACTGGAAATCAGACGACTTGTACATCATCTTGTTTTAGGAGCCGTGGACCCGGTCCGTCGGAACCAGATCCGCTGGAATTGGTCAACCCTCCAAGAAACGGGGCGATGGACCAATCCGGTAACGTGAGCGCAGCCAACGCCACCCAGTCCGTTGACATTACGGTCTTTCCCAACGTGCCCTACCTGGCGGCTGAGCTGGTCATCGCCGCCCTTTCCACCGCAGGCAACATCCTGGTCTGCGTGGCAGTGGCCATGAACAGGAAGCTCCAATCGGTAACCAACTACTTCCTGGTGTCGCTGGCGGTGGCGGACGTGTGCGTGGGCGCGCTCGCCATCCCGTGTGCCATCATGACCGACTTGGGTATCCCCCGGCACAACCTCTACCTGTGCCTGCTCATGCTGTCCGTGCTCATCATGCTCACACAGAGCTCCATTTTCAGCCTGCTGGCAGTTGCCGTTGAACGCTACATAGCCATCCTCCTGCCCTTCCAATACCACAGCCTGATGACACCACGCAACGCAGTGCTGGTCATCCTGATCACCTGGATGCTGGCCTTCCTCATCGGCCTGGTGCCCCTCATGGGCTGGCACAAGCCTCCGCCCGAATCCGGCTACTGCTTCTTCGTCTTGGTGGTGGACATGACCTACATGGTGTACTTCAATTTCTTCGCCTGTGTCCTAACGCCCCTACTGGTCATGTTCGTCATCTACGCCCAGATCTTCCTGACCGTGAAGAAGCAGATGAGACGCATCGCTGCCGACCGGGCAATGGGCGAGGGGCAGGAGAACCGGGCGGCCGACATGAAAAAAGAAATGAAGACGGCTACCTCGCTCTTCCTTGTGCTCTTCCTCTTCACTGTCTGCTGGATCCCGCTACACATCATCAACTGCTTCCTCCTGCTGTGTCCCCACTGCCCCGTGCCCCTCCCTCTCCTTCTAACCGCCATCATCCTCTCCCACGCCAACTCTGCGGTCAACCCCTTCCTCTACGCCTATAAGATGAAAGCTTTCCGCCACACGTTCAAGGCCATCTTTCTCTGCTGCAGGACTTCAGTGAACCAAGATGATGACGACAAAGCGGCCGTGGTCCACAGGTCCTGACCACAGGTTCGAAAGAACTGCCCAGAAGTGATGGCTGGTTAAGGAAAGTAGCTCACCTTCAGACCTACTCAGAACCTCACAACCTCCACATCTAAAAGGGAACCCAAAGTGAGAAGCTGAAGATTCAGAAGATTGCCTAAAACTGGGCACCACTTCAAAAGTTGGTTGACAAATGCTAATGTGGGTCTGAAAGACCAGATTAAAACATGAAGGACAATAAGCACTCAGACACATAAATGTCCAACAAAATTATTACAGGTAAAGCTTTAAAACTTTCTGATGTCCGCACACGTCTCAGCTGAGCTGAATGACACATAGAGACATCTCGTCAAGCAAAACCAGATCCTAGATGTTTACTGCATGTAAAGACTCGGTTCTGCCCAACAGACAGGTGACGACACGGCGACAGCAGAGCACCTTCCGCCCCCCATGGCTTCGGCGGCACGCCCTACCCTTCGGTCTTGACCACTGGCAGCCGGAGCTTGAGCTCCTCCTTGTCCTCAGCCCTCAGGCCGGCAAATCCCTTCAGCTGGCTGGCGCTGTACTCGGGCTTGAAGGCCAGCTCCTCTCGTCGGCTCACGAAGCAGGCCGGGTGGTACCAGCGGTCGATCAGGCCCAGCTGGGGCTTCTCCGGGTCCACCGTCTTCTTCGACACACGGATCTGGTCCTGCAACACAAACAGGCCACCATCTTCAGGGGGAAACTTATATGGGGATCGGGAGATAAAGCAGCAGCATTCCTGGTTCGATGTCCCAGGAAGAGCAGACCTTCCATTAATATATGCAAACACCCATACATTTGATTTTGAAATATCTGTCATATTACACCCGAGGTTCAATCTGAGCAGGGGAATCACAACATGCATCAACAGTGTTTTTAAGTGTGTCACTGTGTCTCTGTAGGCCTGGGAAAGCATGGACTGTAAAGCCCAATGTCACGTGTGACCTACCTTCTCGATCTTCTGCTCACACCCCTTGCAGGTGCTCCTGTTGGATTTGGCATACTCCACTGCAAACTCATTCAGCGTCTTCTCTCCCTTGGCCCCTCCCTTCTGGTCTGCCTTTCCTATGGAACCGAACAAATTCGCCCATAATTAGCTTAGCTTCCATTTACCATCAGAGAAAGAACAACACTTGGACTTGTACACTTGGTAATACATTCAAGATACTGCAACGCATGAACCACCTGATTTAATATACCAATATACCAGGAGCTGGAGAAAGCAACTGGTTCTCCAGGACAGAGGCTGAGCTTCCCTGCCTTATTGGTATCATATGATTTCCTGTCTTTCTGTGAAGAACCACAACACAATGCTAGGCTAATTTAGTGTTTCTATACCCGGTCCTCAGGGACCTTGAGATGGTCCACGTTTTTGCTCCCTTCCAGATTGTCCGGAATCATCTTTATTGACCAAGTATGTTTACCCATAAGTGAAATATGACTCATTCCCATTGCTCTCAATGTAAACGTACAGAAAAGACACACACACAAAAACAATACTACACAGAAACCATGACACACTTTTCAGTGACTCTTTCCAAATTTACGCTCCCATAGTACCCGATTTTGCTCACAGCAAATACGTGGACTGTCTAGGGGTCCCTGAGGACCGGTTAGAGGAAAACTGGCCTAACTGAACAAACGCTAACGATCTATAGTGCTGGTGGTGCTTCCCTCAGCTGCTACTTAGCCTATCCTTCAGGATCAACTGCCTTCCTTTACGATACACCCCTGTTTACAGGTACACAGAAGAAATGACACACTTTTCAGTGAGCCGTTCCAAATTTGCGCTCACATATTACCTCCTGTGGCACCTCCACCCTCGATGGCTTTCTTGACTTTCTCCTGGTCCTCCCAGCGAAGGTCAGAAAAGCCAGATATATCCGACGGGGACTGGACGGACGCTCGGAGCCAGAAGCAGGAGAAGTGATGCCAGTGGGGCACTTTGCCGTCAAACATGGGAGACTGAAAAGGAACAAAACAAGTATCTGAGGTCATTAACATTGGCAGGAGGACCTGCGTGATATTTCAGCTGTCAGATTTCCAGTAACTTCTACTAACTAATCACATAATAAAGAGACAAGAACACTGATGCTACGACTTAGAAACTGAAATCTTAATGACTTAAAACATCCTCAACCCTGTATAAGATTATGACATCTTTTCGTTTAGCATATTTGCCAAAATCATTAGATCACCGTGTAGTGATTCAATCGGAACCACAACTGACTTCCCGCGAAAACATAACATGACAGCTCATACACAAATCACAGGTGAGAAAACGGAAAGTGACGTTCATGGCGAAATACAAACTGCTCGCCAATAATTTCTAAAATCGATATCAATTCCTAGAAGGCAGACCTACAGCCTTTATACTAGTGATCAACATTTTTTTGCAGCATCTACTTGGATCGCCGGGCTGATTTCCTAATACCGGGTTCCCTTTGGGCTTAACATAGTCTCCATAAGCGATTAAAGTTATTTAAGGTTCTCGGGCTATGCAGACTCACACTACCAACAATAACATGGGGCATCCGGCGTACCCCGCAGCAACGAAATCTCTGTTAAGTCGTTTGAATGAACCCTCTAAACAAGCGACTCCAGGCCCACGACGCTTGGGAAACAAGAGTAGACAATACCCGGATTTTAAAAACGTCACAAGAAGAGGGAATATGCTACATTTAAGCAAATCGGCTGAATTATCCTGATCTTGTAACGCATCCTAACTAAGCAGTCTCGCGGCAGCACTTCCACATAAAGGAAGATACCGTCCCCCACATACCTGCACCATTATTGCCATCCGGAGAGAGTCTTTAGCAATATTTTCCTTGCATTTTTTGCAAGATGCACGGCTGCTTTTTGCATACTCCGCCTTGTACAGCTTGTCGTCGTGCGAATCCGCCATTATTGCCGGGATTAAAAATGAAAAATAGCAGAAACGTAGCCAAGAGTGCAAACTGTGCAAGCACCCAAAACTCAGGCACAATGCAAAAGCCGCGTGCGACGCGCCCGCGAAGCGCCCAGACGCAGACTGGAGTAATCGACCGACGAAGCGACTGCTGTGAGCGGGCCATTTAGACGGAAAGAATCGACCACCGATAGGTAAAAGAAAAAAAAGCTATTACAGTACAAGTAAGAAATAAACTCGGACAAAGCGCTTGGCTGTATGCTACGGAAGCCCTGAACCGCATTTGATTAATTTTTTTTTCCAGAGACAATAAGTCGTTATTTCGACATAATAAGTCGTTATAACGAGATATTATCGTTATATATGTTAACTTTATGTAGACCATTAATATGCTCCATATCATTCTTATCGTTTGTCATAAATCGTCTATAAACTTATCGTGTGTAGCATTTCATAACATTTTATATCCCACTAATTCGTTTCTAAAACATTCAGATTGCCTGGGTAATTCATCTACATCCGAACTGAAAATCAGAATAACATTGCCAGGACAGAATTACGTCGCACATTATTACGTTGGTGCAGTTTGACCCGTATGTCCAGGGGCGGATTAAGGTGTACAGATGCCCCTAGGCTACAATAGTCTGTGGGCCCCCCAACCGCGCGCCCCCTTGCAGGCTGGCACACGTAGGGCCCCCTAGGCTTAAGCCATATCTAGCCTGTGCGTTAATCCGCCCCTGCGTATGTCTAATTATTGGGCTGCTGTTTACAGTGCACAGACAGAGTGATTCAGTGGTAAGAACATGAACAGCCTTAACCGCGGCGAATAAACCCCGCAGGTCATGGTTTTCGAACATACGCACTAAACCGACCCATTAGGAGACGCCGTAATTCTACTGCCCCACCCGTATAATGGAAAAATGAAAGTGATTATTTGTTATATCTGAAACACACCAGTGCACAACACTCTGCATTTGACCCACCAAGCGAAGCAGTGGGCAGCTATCAATACAGCGCCCGCGGAGCAGTGTGTGGGGATGGTACCTTGCTCAAGGGTACCTCAGTGGGATTCAAAATCACGATCCTCTGATCAAGGGCAAATCCCTTAACCACTAGGCTACCAACTGCCCCCTAGTCCTGCGTTGCAAGAAAGTTGTAACTTAATAATAGCTTATTAGACTATTTTAAACTATTATCCTATTAAGTGGTTTACTGTAGAAAATTACAAAAAGAATCCACAGTTCCATGGTTAAACTCTTTCCAACGCCCTATGATTGCGACTTCTTGAGCAAAAAGCACGCTCACTGGATATATGCGCTTGGTGCTGATAGCACATGGCAGACTATAAGTGTATTATAATTTATACCTATCATTATGTCGAAATAACGACTTACTATCTCGTTAACAACACAAAACACGTGTTTTTCATGAAAACAGGGCCTGGGTCCCTGTTAGTGAGCTTCAACTTACTACTGTTCCTCCACAACAGGGGTCTCTAACTCCGGTCCTGGAGAGCTACTATCCAGTAGGTTTTCTATCCTACCTGGCTTCTGATGAGCCACACCTGCTCCTGGTATTTACCTGAGAACAAGTGTGGCTCATCAGAAGCCAGGTAGGATAGAAAACCTACTGGTTAGTAGCTCTCCAGGACCAGAGTTGGAGACCCCTGCTCCACAAGTTCAAATCCTTACAGTGCCACCCATGGCACACAGGTCTTGGCAGAGTGCTGAATAAATCGTATCACAGCAGCAATATTGAAGTGTGCAGTACTTAAGTTTGCATGGAAAAAGGTAATGGTAAGTAATTTCCATATCTTAAAAAGAAAACCAAATAACAGCATAGCTCAACTTTGGCTACAATGACAACCTGGTCCATTATAAATATCTTAGATCTATGAGATATATGTTACCAGCCAAAATTTGCTGTCTTCTGATAAAGAAGTATTATCTTGCAGACCATCGATAGTAATTTTGACGCTTGACTGTTTATCGTATGACCCTTGCAGTAATACTGTACTACTGGTCTCAGCCCAGACTCACAAAGCCCAATATTCACCGCTAGATGGCGATATTAACTCAGTACCAAAAAAACTGGCTCGCCTTTAGCATTAACAACCAAACACAAAAACAATACCAGATATACGTATTGTTTTATATTGCTATGCTTTCCCCCTATTCATTAATTTCACTGCTGAAACAGTGCTTTTTCCATGGATGAGAAAGTATAAAATAATAAAAAAATATTGATGCCGCCAGTCTAACCAGCTCAGGACCATGCCTGATATATATTTTTTTAATTCAAGGAAAACCAGCAAAATGGACTTTATTAAAATTTAAACCATACACCTGGAAACAGTATTATAAGGTGTTTTTGCATTGACAAAATTAAATTAACAGACGCCATAGCCTAGCTTAGTTTGGCATTTTACTGTATTTAGATAAAAATTTAAATGTATTTAAAAATAAGCGATGCCGCTGATATAATTTCACCACATTTACTCATCCATCAACTCTATTTCACAGTTTACCCAGCTGAGAGTTGCAGACCTACCCATTTATGCAGTTAAAATGAACAATTAAGTAAAGCGCTCTGCTGTGTAGTATAAAACAGAGCCACTCTATAAGCCAATGAGCAATTTTCAACGCTCAGTGGACCACTCACATCATTATCAGTTATTACGTTAATTATCCTCTAGGTCAGGGCTCTTCAAATCTGGACCTCGATTCTTAATCCAGGCCTTGTTTTCAGTTCTCCAGGTAGTTTAATAATTACTGATTGCCACATTTGCATGATATCTGGCCAGTGTACTTGCAGCTAGTATACCTATTTACCTTGACAGGATATGTGACACTTCTCCAACTAGTCCAGAATGCAGCAGCCAGAGTCCTCACCAAAACTAAAAAATATGATCATATCACCCCATTTTATCTTCACTCCACTGGCTGCCAGTTAAATTTCATGTTGACTAAAATACTACTCAACTTACAAAGCTCTGAATGGTCCAGCACCGCAGTGTGTGAGTGACCTCATTTACAACTACATTCTGACTCGTACGCTTCGATCGCAAGATGCAGGTCTTCTATTAATATCCAGAATAAAGAACATTACTTTTGGGGGAAGAGCATTTGCTCATAAAGCACCACAGTTATGGAATAACCTTCCTATTAGCATTCGGAACTCACAAACTGCCTTGTGCTCATAGATCCTGGACCCCCTGTAACCCTGAATGGACATGTTGTGTCCATGGAGATACAGCAAACATCTATTGTTGTGTGAAGTTGCAGATTTTTTTTTTAGTGATTATTTGTCATTGTTGACACACCACAGCGCACAACAACGAAATGCGTCCTCTGCTTTTAACCCATATGTCACTTTCGTGACATAGCAGGGGGCAGCTTGGTGGCAGTACCTTGCTCAGGGTACCTCAGTGGTGTCTTGCTAGTCGGGGATTTGAACCTGCAATCTTTCGATTACGAGTGCGTTTCCCTAACCATTAAGCCCCCACTGATGCGGCATGGTCAGATAGATATGTTGTATTTTGATATCATTATCGTAATTTTCGGTAAAAATATGCCGTCAACAGTTAAGTTAAACAAGTGTTTTATGTTTAAATGGTTTCCCTTTTCATATAACAATCCGTCAGTGCACCTGTGAATCTATGATGGGAACAATGGAGAAATCCATGTCTGAAGTGAGGGCCCAGACTCATGCTGATATGAAAAACCCTAGGAGGAAGTAAAATCAAGACTTCCTCTTAATACATTTAAATTAATGAGAACTGGGAAATTATGTTGGTAATTTCACTGTCCGTGCTTTTTTGTAGAATCTTCCATAATCCATTTTTATAGTAAATGTTTCTTTTCCAACTATTATTAAATTATTTAAGCACATGTTTATAAATAGCAATAACTACCACGCACGGATGCTTTGAGATCTTGCTATTTTATTTCCATTAAGAGACAGAGTAGTTCACTCTCGTAAGTTGTAACTGCACATCATTCGTTCCTTTTGGGTGCTTGATTTGTGGCACTGTGCCCTCACACCACAAGGTTGTGGGTCTGAATCCCATATTTGTCTTTATCCACGTGCAGTTTGTGTGGGTTTTGTCCTGCTTGAAATGGACTACTCTCCCTGTCTGGGGTGCCCTCCACCCCCCGCCTCATGCCCTGTGCTTCCTGGCATAGACTCTGTACTCACGGTGACCCCCCACTGGTAAATGGTTATGGAAGGTGGAGGATAATCCATAGTCATTTGTGTCAAGTTGCAGTATAAGGAAACCACACACACAGGAGTATAAGCAAATAAATATGGAACAACAACACAAGGAGAAAGTTTTCACAGTTATGATGAGTCAGGACTGTGCTGTATGCCATATGTGAACAGCCCAGGAGACTATTTATGTCTGAAAAGATTACAGATAAGATGTTTTTCTCATTAGAGTTTGTGAAAATATCATACAATCTCTCTCTCTCTCTCTCTCTCTCTCTCTCTCTCTCTCTCTCTCTCTCTCTGTCTCACTGACTCTCACTTTCTAGTATACATACATATATACAGCTCTGGGAAAAATAAGAAACCACTCTATACTTTTAAAAATCTTTTTAAAATCTTGGTTTTGCTGGCAGAAGGCTACGCCGCATGGCAGGCTGCTTCCAGGCTTGAAGTTTCTAAGACATGAGAACAATGTGAAGCAAGAGCATTCATCCACCATCAATCATATTTTCAGTTTCAATTTCCTTGCTTGTATAAGAAGTCACAATCAAAAGAGAAATCTCACACGCTACATGATATAAATATTTGGTATAAATTTAATAGAGGAACTACGAGGTTGGAAGTGAATTAATTTGATATATGACACATCCAGAATGAATAAAACATGGTTCTTATTTTGGTCTTACTCCTATATATACCGCATTCATTTTTTATCTGGAGTGTCTATAAAAATGATGTAGGAATCAGACAGGAAGATGTAGCTCCTCAGAGCCCTTCACTGCAGGTTGCCTGGAGACAGTGCCCCTGCTCCTACTGTAGATCGTGCTCTGGGCTCTGTGCATATTAAAGAAGCAGCTGAGGGAAAGCGAATGCGTGACGTTATACCTGGTGCTCAGCTGGGCAGACAGAGGCTGCAGGGTCTTCACTGGGTCCAATAAATGGTTGGTAAGACATAGTTATATGGTGCAACTCATTTGCATCATTTATAATCTGGAGCAATTTTAGTAATCAATTAAGTCTTAGAATTTAATAAATCAGCTGTGCTGGGCCAGTCAAAGAATTATAGGCACTGAATATAAAATTCTGCAGATCTTGTAAGTCTTGTAGGGCATGAATGAGAGTTTAAGGTCCATACATTTTAGTGTCTGAATGACAACGGACAGTATTGTTTTGATCATGTCATACAGCCTATATTTCTGTTTCACGGCAGCTCCTAGAAGCTCAGGAATTATTAAAATGACACAGCGCTTTTCCTTCAGTAAGACATGAACTCATAACCTGAGGCTTGATGACTAAAATCCCAGGAGGGACTTTTCTGTAATGCCTTTCAGCATTCTACTCAACCTGAATTACTTTAACAAAATATCACCCTGTTTAAATTGGTAAATATGTCAAATTACTTTGATTAAAGCCCATCAGCAGCATGATTAAATCAGTACATTATGTAATAGTCAAGAAGCATCAGCACAAGTAAATATCCAGGAAGTCTTCATACTCATGTCAGATAGCGAAACATAGAATAAAACAGTGATATTTCATTCATGCACGTGGGCATATTCTGTTCTCACCTATCCCAGCATGCACTACATGAGACACATACAAGGGAGAGCAAGCACAACAATAGGTGTTACAAATTGAGCCGTGACCTTATTCCCTAGCCCAGCTCTTGAAGAACTGGCCACTTAAATTATGGCCCAGTTCAAAGGGACTCGCACATCGCTTCTGCCCCCGGCTGATACTGAATGGCGCATCGGTGGCAGTTGGTGGAAACTGAGGTCATGTGATCCTTCTATATTTCTGTCAGGCACCCCAGAGATTCCCTCTCCTTAGTGTGTGTAAGAGCCGTTGTTTCTAGAAGGCTGGGATTTTGTGGCGTATGAGATTTTAAATTTGAGTGTGTGTGTGGGGGGGTTATATTAGCCAACTTAGGTTATTATAGGGCAAAGTTTATTTTTGAATCAGGTTTTATGCCCTTTGTTGTCCTAGTAATTCCAATTATCAGGAGCCTGTCAATCGCCACATGAGAGAGGAGTCACGCTGATATTCTAGCGTAGCTTGCAGTGGAGGGCAAGGCCAGTGAAGGAGAGCAATGCAGTGAGAGTGGGCAGGCGGGAGCCCCCCAGTGAAGGAGAGCAATGCAGTGAGAGTGGGCAGGCGGGAGCCCTCCAGTGAAGGAGAGCAATGCAGTGAGAGTGGGCAGGCGGGAGCCCCCCTGAGCATTTGTGAGCCCCCTTGGCTTAGCAGCTGGGAACCTGATAGGATGGTGCAGACCTGCACCATAACGGGACACACACACATACCCGCTCGCACATGTCGGGTATACCTATCCTTATGGGGACCGCTCATTCACTTCTATGGGAAAAATGCTAATGCTAACTATGACTACCTTAACCCCCACCCTGCCCTAACCATAACCAAGCAAAATACAAGCGTTTTTGCATTTTTAATTTTTCATAGTAAAATAGAGTTTTCCCATATGGGGACCAGGGACATTGTCATGGGGATATTGTGTCCCCATAAGGATAGGTATACCCACACACACACACACACACACACACACACACACACACACACAGACACACACACACACACAGAGACACACACACACACACACACACACACAGACAC
>JAODLC010000043.1:18242286-18258687 GCA_026781145.1 Hippopotamyrus pictus
CACACACACACACACACACACACACACACACACACACACACACACACACACACACACACACACACACACAGGCACACGTTTTGTGCGAAGGTTCCGGACTGAGATGTGACTCAGGTGATAGGACAGGGAGACAGTGGAAATGACATGTAACAACGTACATCTCTTCTTTCTGATATTCATATTTTCATGCTGCATAAAAACCCACCACTGCCGTGTCCATGGAGATACAGCAAACATCTATTGTTGTGTGAAGTTGCTGAGCATAATCAATGCAGTATGGTCAGATAACCAGCCTTTACATAATGATTATCCTTTTCACTTTATTGAAGGTGGTGATTGCAATTTTAAGTACGATGTCGTGACTAACTAGTGATTCATCTTGGCTTAGTTTGATGAAGGCCCTGACTGCACGTGTATCCAGGCAAACAATTTAGCAACCTTTAAATATTTGATAGCATCACTAGGAGGTGTAGGTGCTCACATGTAGGAGTGTGACTGAGTATGTGTGGGGTTTATTCAATGTGAAACTGTTAGTTTTTTCACTGCAAGTTCTTTGCATATAATAATTGCATCCAACTTCAACACTGTCAGAGAAAAAGAATACCAATTTGTACGTTTGCAGGTCACTGGGGCTGTACCCTCAAGGGTCTGCCAATTGTACCCTTAGCTATAGCTACTTGTACCTTTTAAGATACAGATCTTGGACTATTAGGAACATTAATGTCGTTTGTACCTTGGGGTTGTTCCTCAGAGTCCATTTTTGTACCTTAAATTCAGAGTGGGGGAACTGATGGAAAGACTTGGACTAGACTTGGACTTGACTTGGACTTGCGGGCAAATGACTCGAGACTTGGACCTCACTAGGCCCCTTTGACTGACTTTGGATACCGTAACGTTAATTATTAATAATGTAATAATAATAATAATAATAATATAATTTCAGTGTATATTAATTCTCTGCTGTCTGCATTTTCAGTTGGCTGAATCCAAGGTCTCTGTTCTGTGAGGACAACGGTGATGGACACTCTCTTTGCAACCTCTCTTATACTCTCGACATACTGTGGCAGGTTTTTGCTGTGGCAAGTTTTAATCACTAAAGGTAAAAAACATGACATGGATTGGGATTCAATTTTCATGACTCACAAATTTGATTACTCATGACTTGATAGCAAAGATGATGGAAAGACTTGGACTCAACTTAGACTTGAGGACAAATGACACCAGATTTGACTCAGACTGCAGATTTGACTCGAGACTTGACTTGATCTAATCCCTGCTTAAATTAGACTAAAAGGTACATTTACCTACAGCAAGGGTACAATTGGAAGATCCTCAAGGGTACATATCCAGTGACAAGCAAAGGTACAAATTGGTACTCTATTTTTTGACAGTGTAATCACTTACCTGGTACAGGGTCACAAAGAGCTTTCAGTTATTCTGATGGAAATTCATGGCTAATGTTGGATTCTTTGCAGAATATTGTTCTAGAACTGCTAATAGGACCAGGTAGGCCATAACTAGCATGATATTCAGGAAGCGAGGGCTGCATTAGAGCGAGGCGTGACCCCCAGCTGGTAACGGAGCCACGGGTATCAGTATCAGTCTATAGCAGAAGTAACAGCACTAATGTACCACAGTGAGTGTGAACAAACAGGACACACAGAATATCACTGTATGGTGTTTATCACTTTATAAATATCAGAGATAAATGAAGCACATGCGATATACAGAATTAAGGCAAATCAATGATCGTATTATGCATTAAAACAAAAAATATGCAAAATAGACAAACCTATTTTTGTAACATGGTGACTATTTTGAGTACTGTAAAGCATAGATAGCCAAAAAAATCTCACTTACCTATTTAAACATGGAGTGTATATGATTTGACTGTATAGAGAGCTCCATAGCAATCAGCTCTAATGATATCATTTTACTAGTTCAGCAGAGAAGCTAAATAACTTATAAAGTCAAAAATAACATATCTGAGCCAGTATCTTCATTATGGTGAGAGGTAACATGACACCTCCAGCAGATGTGACTAAACTCAAAGCAGGTGACAGTTATTGTAACAGAATTACAGTAACCTAACTACAAAGCCAAATGAAAAGGAAACCATGTACTCTGTAAAAGCAACATCAACATGTTTGCATAAATATCTCTTTTGTGCAATATGGAAACAGGCAATGTAAATACCATTATAGGTGAGAAATAGCATCACAGTGTTAATTTAAAAATAAAAGCTGAGTGCTCGACGGTATGGCATTTTCTATACCATATATATATATATATATATATATATATATATAATGGAGAGAAAATAAGAGTTTTTTGAAACATAATTTAAAATTCTAAAATAAACCTGTACCTCATAACAATGTGAAAATGCCTCAACAACTTTCAGTAAGGACACATTTCTGAGTCAGCCTCAAGAAGAGGTAATTAAGTCAAGGGGTTTCAGCAAAGAGAGTTAAGAACAGAAACAGCATTTCTGTTTGTTAGGGAGATGTACAGTTTGCTTTGTCACTGTTATGAGGAGTCATATTGAGGTAAAGAGATTTCTCACAATATGCCGTTTAACGTAAATTAGGAGCCTAATCATTCATCTCAGCATTTCATCACAGTCTGTTTTCCATGAGATCAACACAGATATTCGGAATAGGCCTCTAAAAAGGTAAAATTATTTTAAGCTAATCATTCATTCATTCATTCATTCATTTTCCATAGCCTAAAAAGCAAAGAAAGAGTATGAACTTCCTATAGCAGAAAGGAAGAAAAGAATATGGAAGATAGGGTATTCTAAGGTGAGAAAAGGTACAGGCAGAGATGGACATTTAAGGCCCAGAAAGAGAAAATCCAGACTAAAATTTTGTTTCAACCAGCCAGTTGAGTACTCTGTGTCTGTGACTCTTTATGCTCAACTGGTTGGTTGAAACAAAATCCTGGTTTTGATTTTTACTTTCTGATCCTGAAATGTCCACCTCTGGGTACGGGTGTATACACAGGAATATGAACATCAAACATCCACAGAGAGCCATAGGCTTCAGGTTCTCCGAAGAAATCCCGGCTTTACACCGACACACATGCATAACAGGGAACAGACACATTCACAGATACATTTCTGACATATTTCTGCTGGGCTAATATAAGACTGTTACATAACAAATAACATTCATAAAGACTGATCACCAAATCTGCCAACCATCGTAATACACAGGGCTCACTGACCGCTCATTGTCTAATCCTTTATTCCTAACTGACAAAATGTTTTCATATTACCCAAGAAGCAAATTAGCAAATATATTTTGTTATATAAATATTAACATGTTAGTCATGTTAATAACATTTTTCACACTTACCAAACAACATTGATTAGATAAATGACATATAAGTCACATATAAGACATTGAGTGTGTTTGTAAGGCATTTTTATGAGAATGCAGCATAATTCCAGTGTGCTTTTCCAGTTGGAAATGGACACAAACAGATCTCTTGATTAACTCATCCAATACGCCCAGACTTACGGTGCAGTTCCTTCATGTAAACACTGAAACAGTGTTGCCGATGGATGAGGACATTTAGTGCCGGGTGTATGAGATGTAGGTGCGGGCAGAAGGTTTATAATATGACTGTGTACCATCTGTGTAGTAAAGAGCGTCACTGAGTGAGACACAGACCCCGGTATGCGGCACGCACATGCCCCCCCCCCCCAATGCCTCGTGGGGCACCACGGTGGACATGTGGTACGGGTGAGGGAGAGGCTATTTGACGCTTTTGAGCAGGGAGGTGCGGGCATTCACCACGGCTTTGAAGGCATCCTCACTGCCGGGCGCCACGCATTTGTCCGGGTGCAGCAGCACGGCCAGCTTCCTGTACGCCTTGTTCACTTCCTCCCTGAAAGGCAGAGCCAGCAGGAGACTTTCAGGGTACCGACATATGGGATAGCAAGGCTACCTATCCCTGCCCAACAACACAGCAGTCGTTCGATTGATTGCTTAATGAGAACATTGCCTTTTGCCTAAAAGGGTCAGATGGGAGTTTGCACTATTAGGGTGATTTTGTATCTTTGTGCTTTGAGTTGTATGAGGCAGGACCTGCAGTCTTTTGCACTGAGATGATTGGTGGAAGGAGGGCTGCACTAACTGCCTCTGTCTAGGTGCAGTCCGACACTGCAGCTTATGGATTTCTGCTGCTTCCTGATTGGCTAATGGGAGTCTTGCTTCCCAGGTGGGTCCAACAGCCTGTCCAGGGCCATTTCCAACAGCAAACTGGAATGGGGTCCCACAACAGAAGAATGTTCTCTCGCCAGATGTTGCGGTTATCGGCAAGACGAAATGGATAACTGGCTGAGCTACCAGCAGAAAATGCAAGATATCCATCAGTCTCAGCTCCTTTTAAGAACACCCCGATCCATCCCACCTCCTCTACAGCCATTGGCTGCTCCACCGGTGCCCGGTCCTCACCTGGTGGCCCCCGGTTTGACCCCGAGCATGTCCCAGCTGTCCTTGCTGCTGCGGATCCGGCGGATGGTGTCTGCCTGCTCACGCGTGAAGCCCGCGCTACGGCCCGCGGCCGGCCGGCGGCCCCCATTCTCACACATGTCCGTGATGGAGGAGAAGAATGCCTGCAGAAGGGTGGAGGTGGGTTGGGGGTGCACACAAACAGGGCCTGGGTCCTGATGAACTCATTCATTCACCTGTGGCCTATGATCAATACAATAAACTCTGTTATTATTAAGAACATCCTGGCTCATCCCTCACACCTTAATGGCCATTAGCACCCATAAATAACCCTTTATATCACCTGATACTCATTTTATTTGTAATTTCCCTTGTTTTGGCTACTCTCTACCATTTTCTCCACCTCTGTACCCAAATAAATTCCCTGTTCCTTCTCTCAGCCAAACGTCACTTGATTGTTTAGCTCATGGGAGTTTTACTTAAATAAGAATTCTCTGAGGGCAGAATGAAAAATGATTGGTTCAGAGAGATAACCAATCAGATTCCAGAGGAGGTGGGTCCAAGGATCTGCAGAATGTGGGACCAACCGATCAGATGTCTTGATCTCGCCTCCTCTAGCCCCTTGGACCCACCTTCTCTACAATCTGATTCGTTATCTCTCTGATTCGTTATCATTTTTCGTTCTGCCCTCAGAACATTTCTGTGTGAGTAAAACTCCCATGAATGGTTGTTTACCACCCAAGACCATCTCGTCCATATAGTAATGAACCACTTAATTTTACATCACGACATATTAAATGAACTTCAAAGCTGTGAGGACATCACCGCATTCTTGGCCTTGCCTTTCATAGGAGGGCTGCATTTGTGCTGCCTGCAGTTAGAAAACAGAAGTACTTAGCTGTCAGATCTCATAACCTGCCTTGCACATCTGGGGAAACTTGGCTCACTTTTCATTTTCCTTAACTCCCTCAGCTTAAACTGCAGATTTTGCCACTGGTTCATCATTAGGGTCAATGGCTGTTAGTCCTCACATGCTACAGTGATCGCCGAGGAGCCTGAGGACTACCAACAGGGAACAGGTCAAACAGAAAGGTCACATGGATGTCAGTCAGATGCTGATGATCGACTCGCCCACCTGGAACATCTCGCTGATGCCCTCTCCGCTCTGTGCTGATGTCTCGAAGTACTGAAAACCGCGACTCTCTGCCCAAAGTCGACCCTCACTCTCGTCCACCACTCGCCGCTTCGTCAGATCCACCTAAACACGATATTTAAGATTTGCCCCTAGACACGGTCATACTGCTAATTTTACTTTAAAATTGTTATTGTCCTCTGTAATTATTTCATGCTTCTGTATAATATAAAAGCTATTATAAAAGTTATTGCCAGTGTTTTTTAGAAGTATATCCAGCAGCTTTTAACGTATGAGAACTGAATCAATTTGAGTGCTTGATGGTGGACGTAGAACTGGCCCAGTCATCGGAAGAAAAAATTCTGGGAGGAAGTATGACCTTGTTGGCACACACAACGAAGACAATGCTCTCCATGTTGGTGTGGGAGCCCATCTCCTGTTTCATCTCCACCAGCCAGCTGTCAAGGGCATCAAAGCTCTCCTTCAGGCCCACGTCGTACACCAGGATCACCCCCTGAGAATCTTTGTAAAACTCGTTCCTCACCTGGAGGAGGTAGGGCCCAGTAAGACCAGCACAGTCACATTGTCTTGTTAAAAATATCCTCTCACTGGAAAGAATTCACACAGTAGCTCTCTGTTTCCCTATTTCAATCCCTTAAACTTTTCCAGTGTGAAAGAACCTTTATTAATATATCAGCCTGAGGTGATTCAAGCAAGTACTATATGAGAATCATTTCCTGAGGTGAACGTTTTCGAGATCTGGGTGACAGACAGTCTGATTACCTCATAGAAGAATGGGTGTCCTGCCATATCAAAAATGTTCACTTTCATCTCTCTATCCCGCACTTGAACCCTGATCAATTAAAAAAAAAATAGGCACGAGGGATTCATAAAGAGTCATAAGCATAAATGGCAATTGAATTTGATGCAGAATAGCTAAAAATAAACACATTTGGAAACATTTAATATATTCATAATAAAATATTTGGTGGATGCAGTTACTTCTAAGGAGTCACTCATCCTTCGTTTAAAATAAATGTCATATTTAACATAATAAATCTTTCAAATACTGGTGGTATTACTGAAGATAAATTAAATGAGACTGCATTGTTCATTCTCGTTTGCATGGTCACTGTTGGAAGCTGATTGACTTAACAGTTCTACATTAGTCTTAACGCAAGACGATCCTGAATCTCATACTGACTCAGAAACTTGACTCAACGAAACCTTTTGAGACATTTAAATAAAAGGTGTCATTATGCACCAAAAAACAGAAAATAACTTACTTTGTAACGCCATAGTCGATTCCAATAGTGGCCAGATATTTGGAGACAAACCTTTTTTCACAGTATCGTTTAATGATGCAGCTCTGCAAACAGATAAGACTATATGAGCCAATATGACTCAATATTGACTAGCTGTAGAAAAAAGCCACATATTAACAGAACAGAAAGCACTGTAGTTACTTAAAATAGCATGCCATTCAATTGTTGTGTAAATATATTGGCATATTTTACTGAAATACTAAATATAAATTTGACAATGTTGTTTGTAGAAGAGTGGTATTTTGTTTTATGAGTAACGGAGCTGGATAGTGTGCTGCTGTATACAGAGGCACTTAACTGTATGATAGAAGCCCTGCCAATGGCTGAGGTTGTAGGCTAATGATATGAAGATAATTTCAGATTAACGGCAACGTGGATATTATGAGCATCCAGTAACTATCAGACAATGATTTATATTTAATCTGCGTTCTATAAATTTGCAGCAAGATGTTTCTATTTATGGTGTTTTTAGCCAAACAACATAATTCAATCCTATGACTGAAAAACCAAAGCTTGTACGGATGACACGTGGCAGGGGTGAAAAATCATCAGAATGAACTGATGACATGAAAGTAGTGTATGCCATAGAGGGTCTCAGGGCGCCGCTGCCCAAAAATGTCAGAAAACCATCTTTAGTGAGAAGCCTGAAGTGGGAATAATATGCCAAGAAGACGCTTCGTTATGAAGCTTCGCCTGTCCTGCATGTACAGTCCGCAGACCACGTGACACTCGTTTTTGCAAATCGCAAGTGAATGCATGGCAATTCCTAACTGATTAGTAACCCTCGGTGATAAAATTTACTAAGACACGTATAAACAAAACAGCTGTCATTCTGCATTGCGGTGCAGATCCTAACAAACGGTACATTCTCGAACAAACAATTAGAAAAGAAACAAACGCAGAAAACGAGAAAAGAGGAAAGGGAAATTGTATAGGCTATGTGTGTAACTACATATATAATAAATGTCAAAAAGCTAGGCTAGCTTTGTAGAACGTGACATGACAAAGAATAGCGTGAATAAGGAGACGCACATAGGCAATAATGTCACGTCATTGAGAACGACTAAATTAATTATGAACAAATGAAATGTGGGATGACTAATAATTACGGATCCCCCCTTCTTTCTGTCCCACCGTGGCCACGCTGCACCTGGCCTGCACGGCTCCTCACCTTACCCACTTCTGCGTTTCCCAAGCTGATCACTTTCACTCGCAACGATTTCTTACTCTCACGCCTCTTCTGCAAATTTGTCTCCATGTCTCCACCTCTTTGGCTCTGTCGCAAGCTTGCTATACAAAATCAAACGCACACGATGCCTATCTGCATCACAGTGATAAGCGCCGGCGGTGCTGTCCTGTTGCTTTGGTTAAGTGCATGCGTGGGAGGTTATAACTTCATATTTAGGTAAATGTTAACTAGCCTGCTTTCGGGATGTTGCGCAGGACATGCCTGTTTAATGCAGTTACCTTTTCCACGCAGCTACAGCAATTCCCCACGAATGACAGATAAGAATTAACTATTTGGATGCCGGGGATGGGGGGGAGCGGGGTACAGCTTAAGATTTATTTGCAGATATCTAGTTTCGCTTCTCTCATGTAGTTATATAGTCATATAAAGTCGCAAATTGCTGGTAATTATGGAGTTTTATATATGGTCTTATAAATTGCTTCGTTGCAATCGATATTGGGGGTTTCCGGCTGGTTTCTTTCTTCCCTGGCATTTCTGTCGGGTATCTGCAGCAGATTCACTGTCTAAAAAAAATCAACGGATAAAAATAACATATAAATGGGCACGATGTTTGAACACTTAGTAGCCAAATGTTATAAAGGCTGAGAACATTTTAACACGCAGCCGACACTTGTCCATCAAACCGATCGAGGGCTCATATAAACAGTATCCATGGTAACAGTAAACGCTTAGGTTCATTTTGAAAACCGGGCGCGTCAGTTTCATTAAAGATAAATACATCTAAAATGGAAAGTAAAGTACATGTGCACATTTACAATTAATTTCCATCACCAAAATGCTACGCATAACAGTTATCCCGCCTGCATTGTAACTATATCTGCTTTCCACCTTTGCGTATAAACTGACTGTAATAAATTTAGCTATTGTCCACAGTTCAAAATACTTTTTTGGTGTTTTCATTTTTATCTGCACGGGCAACCCTTACAGTCTGCATTATTAGCATTACTGTCTGCGCCAGAAGCCGTAAACGTGCTGTTTTAACACTGAAATCAGGCAGATATATATATAGGCTATTATAGGGGATATTAAAAATGATCACGCCTATTAGTAGACCTGTGGACTTTTTTTCTTGGAGCATTTTACTATTAAAATGCACACAGGGAGTTAAAATAACCTAGTGCATGATATGTATATCTATTCTCTTTTTCAGTTTATTCCCCTCGCGTCCATCTGTTTTATGCGACCCTGGTTAGATGTTTAAAATACGATCATCGGCTGCAGTCTTTTTAATTTTATTTTTTCCATGTATGTTATTATACTCTTTGCCCTGTGCATTTTAGTGTAGTACCATCGTGATTGATTTCTAATATTTTTAAATACTATTTGCTATTTATTTCACGGAGCCCACCCGTCTGGCGTGTGGATGCGGCGTGGGAGACCGGCGTTTAGGGAAGGGCTATGAGGAGTGAGGGCGACCGTTACTGCATGCTGTAGGCGTGCGGGGTAACGTTCGCTGAGTGTCCCACACGGAGCCAGTTAACAGGGAAGGTTGGCAACCCGGTCTGAACGGAGCATCGAGCCACTGAAGTAGGAGTCACACTTTTGCATGTTAGTAAACCTGAAAAAAGTGAACAATGGAAATTTTGTTACCGTGCGTTTTAGGCTGCACTTCATGATGTAGGCTACTGATTGTCATGCCAGGATCACTTGCTGTGATATTTATGACCGTCCGAGTTGGTCCTCATAAAATAAATTTCTAGTATTATACAGACTCATAACCTGCTGTTTATATAGGAATACAGTTTTCAGAGTTGTGTCGCGCAGTTGCAAGACTTCTTAAACAGCTTGGAAAAGTAAACCCAACGTCCTGTGTACTGTAAGGTGGGAGAGAAAACATGCCACATTTGCCTTTATTTTCGCGCGATCACTTAACTTAGATGCATTTTTGTATATCTTTAATGTGTCATTTTTGCACACCATTCACATTTTATAATACAAAAAAATGGAATTATAAAATAGCGGATAAAAAGTGGTGGGCAACGTTGAGTTGCTGGCATTTATGACATAATTACACCCAGACGCGGGATTGTTGTATTAAACGTTTCTTGAGTTTGGACATAGTTGGTGGAAATTATTTTGAAGTTTAGTTACCGTTACGTTTAGCCAAGACTGCATCCGTTGTGTCCAAGTTATTTAGCTTGGTACTGTTATTTAAGTTTATCTAAATGTTTTGAATATACAAAAATCAGATGGGAGTGATGGGTTCTTCGTAAGTGCTGCGTTTTACATGTTCGAGGGCCCTTTTTTTAACGATTTAATTCTTTTTTGTAGAACTACGGGCACGGATCCGTATAGGCCCGCTGACATCCTGCGGTTTTCCTGCTGACAGCAGACCGAAACGAGAGCTCTGCTTCCGCCGCCGTCGGCCACGGCAGTGCCCGGCCTATATCACACACGACGACGCCTGCTGGCGAAGGCTGGCTATGACAGGTAGGCGGCCGGGCGACCGGTGCAAATCAGAAAAGCCGCATCGATTATTTTTATCAATTACAATCGCAAAATTGAAACAATTGTAATAAAACATTGACTCTTAAAACAACAATTATAATCAGTAACATCAAGAATAATAACGTTATCACCATCATTATTCCGCAACCCTGAATGTCATGATATAGGATTATGAGTCTGTGGTAATTCGGTGGTGGTGTGATTTGTCACTATTCTTGGGGGAAAAACTACAGGTTGGTTATGGTTCAATTCTGTGCCTAGTGCATTGCCTGGTGCTTCACAATGCAGAAATGGAAAGATTTTTTTACTCTTCACATTTCCAGACATAGGAGCAGCTTCTTCCCTCAGGCCATCATCCTCATAAACAGCTAAGCTGTCACCTGCCTCATGTCAATTTCCCCCCTGTCTACACTCTACCTCGCACCTTAAAACTGCACAATGTTACCCACGTGGGTTTATTTATGATATTTATATGTTTCACATTGGTATTTTTTGTACAGTGTAATTTATTGTTTGTTTGTATAGTGTCATTTTTTGTTGTATAGCTTGTATAGTGTCTCTGTGTACGAGAGAATCTCAAGCTGCCGGAACAAATTCCTTGTGTGCCCCAGCACACTTGGCGAATAAAGGCTGATTCTGATTCTGATTCTGATTCCTTAGCTCAGGTGTGGAGATGTTTGCCAGGAGAAACCTACCAGACCCCTACATTAGTGCAGCAAACCCTGAGGGTCTAGTTTGTCAGACAGCACGATGAAACTGGGAGCTGATGGGATAGAAACCTGAATTAGTAATTTAATAGTTTTACAAGATATGCGTGGTTGGTATGTTCCCTAACTGCATCTAGCACAGGACCGGGGGGAGTGTCGCCCATCTCAGGAGGCACTGGAAGGGTGCCAGGACTCCCAGTTGTACAGTCACTCAGTCAGGGTCCTTTCCAGTTGACATGGGGAACAGATCAAATCCCTGTAGTTCACTTTGCCTCTTTGGTCTCCTGGTTGTGTTTAATGTAATTACTGCCATAAATCTTTTCGATTCGCCATGCCTTGCTTGATGATGTAGCTTGGACAGTTTTAACTGCACAGCGGGGTGATTTTGCTGAGGCAAAGAAAACACAGACATGCTGCTGCTGTAATTAAACGGCGCTGTCACCTGCGACCGTAGTTCGGCATAAAATATCCAGCTGTAAGTGTTGCAAGTGCCGTCAGATAAAAGGAACTGGAAACAAAAGGAATGCAGAAATGAGGGTGCTGGAAACGTGGTTTACATTTCATTTAACAGATGCTTTTCTCCAGAGTGATGTATATTTTTGAGGATGAAGGGTCAGCCAGTTCCTGGAGCAATTGGGGGTTGAGGGTCTTGCTCAAGGGTCAAATAGTGAAATTACTCTGATGACCCTGAGATTTGAAGTGGTGACCATTTGATCATAGTCACAGCATCATATCCTGCTGAGCCACACCCCCCTTATTGATGTTATTGATAGATGGACTCACGTGTGATACAAGGTTGGTGGTGACAAGAGACAAAGAACTTGGTGGCAGGCGTGTTAGCGAATCAGAAAAGGGTTTTATTTAACTAAATGAACAGGTACAATAAACAAACAGGATCGCAAGGGGTCAAAAACAGGAGGACTGGCAACCAGGAAAAGCACAGGCAACAGGAAGGTTCAACGTCAAAGACTGGACTGGGGAACACAGGACTGGGAAGCACGTATATACTGGACTAATGAGAAACTAAGGAGAGGGAGCTGGGAGTGATTAACACGTGGGTTAGGAACGAGAGGTAAGGCAAATGAGTCACAGTTGTGTCTTGTCAGGGTGATGCTAGGGTGGAGACAGGAAGGTCAGGTGGTCATGATGGGCAGGATGTGACAGGTGGCCTTTTTTCGGTGTCTTGGGATAGTGACAGAGTGTGAGGTGGAGAAAGGGGTTTAGAAGACATGAATGGATACAGGTGGAATGTCTGTGTGCTCGTGTGTACTGCCTCCTCCCCATCCAAGGTGGGTCTTTTTTGTGAATTCATCTGCCTGGTTTTCCTGGCACAACAAGCTGGGCCCTTAGCGGGGCTGTGGAATCAAATGGGGGGGGGGGGGGACGGTGAGGAAGTGAGCAGCTTAGTAATGAGGAAGAGGCATCCGGGCCCGAACGGAGGCTGAGATCGCAGAGTGCCTGAATCCCAGTTTTCCACCAGCCTTTCGATCCAGGGCACGCCCCCCCTCCTTTCGCCACAAGCTAGTGCTACAGGGGACCAAGTGTGTCAGGCACAGCCCCCCCTCCATTACCCGGAGCCATGCTAGCGGCTGACCTCCGGTGCCCTCGTAGACTGGTACTGTATTGTCATGGAGCTCCGAGCTCGGTGTACGTGCTACAGCAGTCTGCTAATGCCGAACGGTGGCTGGCCGCAATGCCGCTCGAAGCGAGCCAGTGCACAGACCTCAGGGCCAGTCTGTCCATGGAGGCACGTGAGTATTCCTGCCCGACCCATTTTAGGAGCTACAGCTTCTGCCTTTATTATCAGAGCATGTTTTAGGGTTTATTTACCCCAGGAGTAAGCTGGATTTAAAATCTCGCTGTGGTTCTACAGAAGGAAGGAGTGAATCACCTTTAGAAAATACCAACCCAGGCAAGTCAATGTGCCAAAGCTAACGAATGAGGAGTGTGGGGATGGCTGCTTTCCGGTTTCGTGTAATTAAATAAAATTTTATTTTAGCTTCGGGCGTTTGTCTTTTTCAGATGGTGGCAGTATCGTTCAGGTTGGGGGCTCGGAAGAACAACTCTCGTGGGTGGGAGGGTTCCGGCACTTGGTTTATTTTTCTTCTGGGGTAATGTGGATCCGTCTGGACAGGGTCGCAGGTTTGGTCCGCTTCCCAGCATGTTCTGGGTGTACCCTGTCCCCACATAGCCTACTGGATGGTGCTAAAAAGAGACGCAATGACAAAGATTTCTGCCAGTTTTCAGTTTGTCACTCCTGGTTCAGGACAACTATTGCTGGGGGTTGAACCTCCCACCACCAGCAGATGTAATAATTGCATCTGAAATGGGCTGCAATTCATGTGGCGTGAGAAATGAGAAAATACAGTGAACTCCAGACACATTCAGCCGTGGTGGCAGTGTGACACTCGCAATGCAGTGCTGAGGGGGGGGAGGGTGTTGTTTTGTTGCTGTGCTGCCTGAACCAGCCTTTGGGAGCCTCACATAAGCCCTTGGTGCTGGAGTGGGAGGGGGGTAGTATAGAAAGGCAATACCCTGTTTGTTTCCTGTGTGTGGTGGGGTGGGGGGGCAGTGGGAATAGAAGGCACAGCCCAGCCAAAGAGATTCATTTTCTCCTACGTCTACCCTCTGGGTTGCCTCTCTCTCTCTCTCTCACTCTCTCTCTCTGTCCCGTCTCCCTCACTTGCAGTGTCTGTGTGTGAATGGGCATCAATGAGTGAGTGTGTGTGTGCATGTGAGAGTGCGCATGCACAGTGTGGCTGGCAGCTTTAGCCCACCGCAGCGTGCAAGAGAAAATCCAAGGTCAGACCACAGTGTGAGGGTGAGAGAGACAGGGAGAGAGAGGGAGAGAGAGAGGGAGAGAAGGGAAGCGAGGGTGACAGACAGCCAGGGAGAGGGAAAGAGAGAGAGGGAGAGAAAGGGAGAGAGGAGCACGCGATTTGTGGGAGAACATCTCCCCGCCTGCATCAGAAAGACTCCGGACGAGCAAAGGGGTGGGCGGAGGGGGAGCGGCTGTACTCGCGTCCTCCTCGATGTACGGTAAGCTCCGGCGTTCCCGTCTCCTCGCGTGAGCCTCCTCCAAATGCCGCTGTAAGATCATGTACGCGAACGCCCTCAGGGATAGGACCCCCCCTTCCCTCGGGACGCCGTGCCGCACGGAGTCGGATTTCTCTCGGAGCACGACACACGTTCGGCGGCTCGGGGTTGCCGGGATCCCAAGCAGCTCGGCGGGGGGGTAGGTGGGGGGGCCATCACCTTGCCGTGTGTCGGGAGATCACGCGGTCGCTCCTGCTCTTCGGATTTCAAGCTCTTGCCCATTTTACTGCAAAGGTTCGGCAGGGTGTCCTGGGAGTGCCGGAGCCGGGGGTCCCGGCAGGGTGGCCGTGTGGTCGCCGATGCCGTCACGCTCCATTCGACTCCCACGCGCGCGGACCGAGTCGCTACCTTCATGCTTACCATAATTTATTCAGCAGCCGCTTTTGTCCAAAGGCACGTAAATGTAATGCACTCCTCTATATCTGGAGTGGATTGTCATTTTGTTTAATGCCTTGTCCCCGGGAGGTTTTATCGCCGCTACCTGGGTATGAATCCACTCGCCGGTGGGTGGGCAGGCGCTCCGCGTCTCGCACCCGTTATGTAACTGATCCGCGGCGCTCTGAGAGCTGCCCCGTTCCGGACCCGTCCCATCCTGAGCCTGACGGGAGCCACGTGTCCTCTGCACTTGCGAAAGGCACGGTCGCGGCAGGTGAGATGGGGGGGGCAGGTGGCATGGGAGGGCAGGTGGGGGGCTGTCATGCCACCCAAGCATAAAATCGGAGGCTGGACGACCCCCCTCGTGAAGCCTGACCTTCGGGGGGACAGCGGGAACATGAAGAGAGGGAGGCACATTGGCCCCCCTAGAGTGGTTCAGACCTAGTGTGGCGGGGGGCGGGCTTTGGAAGGAGTGAGAGGGGCAGGTGGCCTGGTGGGGGGGACTCTGTCTCCTGACAGCAAACAAACCGCCCCCGATTGGCCAGCAGAGGTGTGATCTCGGCAGGTTGCTGACCGTGACGATGACGAGCTGTGATGATGCCGCCACCGTCCACCCGGAGTGGCGCTTTGTGTCCCCTTATGAGGACGATGTGTTTCAGCGTGTCTCATTCCTGTCCACTGAGCATCTGCCATCAGGGGGTCTCCCAGCTTCTGCTCTGCGCTGACTGCGATTTGCTCCGGGTTCTCCAGTCACCCTGAACAGGACAGGAGATGGACGGGTGAATGAATGTACAATATTCTCCCTCTGGTTTTGCATCAGATACCGTGTCCTGTGATGTCTGTCACTCCACAGCTGATTTGTCGCATTGATATGAGCTGTTACCATTTGCCTGTCTTGACATCACAGTCAACACTGTATTGTAATTCTGGGTTCATTGCAATGCATCGTTTGTATTGTTTCATAGTCTATAGGCATAATCCCGTTACAGAAGCAGCAGTCTCCAGCCTTTCACATAATGAGGAAGATAATCCAGTGAGCTACCAAGTTGCGATGGTCTCCCATGGTAGATTTTCGATGATTGGGGGGGGGGTCTTTTCTGTAGATTTTGCCAAACCAGGGGGACAGCCTGCAGTACATTTTCGACTATCAGGGCACAGTCCCAAAGCTATTTGTTGTGTGGTCCATATTGTGGGGACCAAGAGGAGCCATGATATATAAAAATAGGTTGTAGCTATGGTCTCCAGTTCAGGGGAAGCACCCCCCTCCCCGGTTCCGGCAGCCTGGCTGGGCTGATCCGGTGGCAGCAGTTCCCTCAGGGTGTCCACCCTCCAGGCTGTCTAATTTAGGCAATGGGGAGAGCACCAGCATCTTCTTACTCTTCTGGAGCCTCTCCCCAGTGCAGGCTCTTTTGGTTGGGCCAGTTTTTTTAGGAGGAAATCATGCCTCTGGTCGGCCGGCGCGCTGGTCACACCCTGCTGTGCCTCGGATCCCTGTTAGACTGTCTCTTCACAATGGGTATCGGCACTTTAACAATACAGTGGTACCTCGGTTCTCGAACTCACTAGAACTCGAATTTCTTGAAAGTCGAACAAACCAGTTTGACCTGGA
>JAODLC010000043.1:18294633-18312245 GCA_026781145.1 Hippopotamyrus pictus
ACATCTTGAATTTGTTTCTTAAATATTTTGTGCTAAATCTTGAAGCCCTAAGGACTGATGTTAAGTGTGAGTAAAGAAACTGACCTTTGAAAATGACCTTCCAGTACAATCAAGCTGCTCTCTAAATTTATATATATGTCTTGCTACTTTAGTCCTAGATACAATGATATTTATGGAATAATGTAGAAACAGATTGAGCCTCAAATTAAACAGCAAAAAAATTTATTAAAATGAGTTTCAATTTCCAGTTTTATCGCCAGCTGCTATACTACTATATTATACTACTATAGTATTTTACTATACTATATTATTATACCAAGGTTTTAAGTAGCTACTTGTGGATAAATGAAAGTTGTCTTCTCTGCCTTCCATTTTGTGTGGTGTGTTTAATGTGCTCCATCATTGTCTCAATCCAATTAGGATGGATTACAGAGGTCAGATATGTCTTCCGCTTTCCTGAGCCACGGAACCGATGCTCTGAGAGGCTGGTTCAGTTACAAAAAGAAGGATCAGCCTGGAAACACACTCCAACCTTCATTCCCGAGGGCATTTATCAGCAGCAAGTGAGGTAATTTTACCCTGCACTATTTAGATTGCTGAACTGCTTGTATATGAGTGGAATACTTCAGGTGTGTTAAAAATAGGCAGAAAGTATGTTTGTATTTCACTGAAATGTAAGAGATTTGGAGAAAGGTGCCACTTTTAGGGGTATTGCAGAATCAGGATGTAGGAAATTTCTGTGTCAGATGGTCCAAAATTATGGTCTGTGCAAGACTGTCAGTATAACTAAAGGCATAAATGATGGTAAGATTTGTTAGTGCAACAAGTACTGTAGGAAAAAAATAACATTTGGATGATTACCAACAGCACCTAAAATCCTAAGCACACTTAAGACAGTCTTGGTTAAACTCCTTCGAAAACTATTTGAACGTTAAAGATGTAGAAATTATCTGTTTGAATGCATAATATAATGAATCGCAACCACGTGTTGCTCTTGCATATATTGGATGGAAATGGAAAGACTTCTTGACATTGGCGAATACTGTATACAAAGCAATACAGCCCCATAATTGCTGTGTATATTTTGCGAGCAAGAAAAAAATGCAATACATTTACAAACACAATTATTATAGCAGTGTTTCTCGGACCAGGTCTGCCTCTCGATCGCACTTTGTGCCGCTCTGTCGTACCCAGCACAGCACAGGCGAAGCTGTGCGGGGCCAGAAGACCTCCTTTGCCGGTCATCTTAAGTAGAGGGACCAAACACTCGGTTCGGGCCGGTAATATCCCTCTTCGCCGAAAATATGCACACTACCAAGAAGGCGAAATATACAGGCATTTTTGTGGACATGAGTGTATAAAAGAGTATAACTGTAATATGATGCAAATAAAAGCATGCTGGCGGTAACATCAGAGGAGCGCAGCGTGATCGGGTGACGCATCGCGGCTGATTACGGCGCACAGCGTTCAGTAAAAGCCGATTAGGTGGAATGAGCCGGATGAGGAGGTCAGAGCCACGGGACATCAGGGGTTGGCTGATTGCAGTCGTCTGCTCGGTGTTAAGGCTTCACCTTCAATACCAATTACCCTAACCTCATTGCAAAAGACCGGGGGTGAAACACCATGGTGAATTCTGATGAACATTTTGATCAAAATGCATTTATTTATTTTTACCACGGACATGGTCTTTAAAAACAAAACCTACATAATCAATCAATTTTTTTTTTACACGGATACAGGTAAGTCTTGCCACCATTTTGTCCATGTACGGACTGGTTGTCGATTCCTGGGGAAGACGTCATTATCACCCTTCCGGTTTGCTGCATTCGATGTACCTTGGGTGCAAGGGCATATAATTGTGGAAACACCTAGAATTTTTGTCATTACAAAAATACTATACAAATATTGGCAGTGATGTTTATAAACAATCAAAGAACAAATATCATACATTAGTAAATAATTAAATAAGTAACTTGAGGAACAGTTTAATAAAGTTCTGCAGTCTCTAAAAATTGGAAGTGTTTTCACAATTTTGGCCACAAGCATAGTTTGTTTCTTACGAACATTATTCTGTACAACCTAAAGGGATTGTATGTGGCAGCAGATGGGAGAAAATCCTGCTCATTTTGTAGGTCCTCGTTCCTGGAGGAAGGAAAACTGGAGGCTAGGAATTTTTGGAGGGGAATCCAGCAACACCTTCTCCACGTGACCAACTGACAGCCACCCTCAGGGTGCCGGAGGTGGGGCAGGATGCCACCACTGCCCCTGCTTCTACTGCAGAGCACCGCCATCCTGGCGATATGGAGCGGCCGGCCCATGGGGGGAGCCGGAGATATGGGGCTGCAGGAGAGCCCCCCCTGCAGTCGACACGGCGACCGGGTGCTGGCCGGAGGCCAGTGTGGCATCACGGCCGTGCCGACGCAGTGGGGTGAACGGCGCTGTCCGGACGTGTTCCGGTGCACGGAAGAGGCGCAGCGGTGGCGGCGTGAGAACGAGCAGCGCAAGCAGCTGGTCCTAGCGCTGAAGGAGACCGTCTCGGAGCTGCAGGAAGAGCTGCGGCACCACCGGCACCGCGTCAAGGTGCTGGAGCTGCAGGTTAGGCTGTGACGGCAAATGCACGAGCCGTGCAAAGCCGACGAGACCATCGGTGATCAAAGTGATCAATGAGAGTCATCCAACCCTCCCTGCATTATTTTAAGTGTGTTTTACTGAATGAATGAAATGTCCTCAGGCTGTGTGGGAGTTTTTTTGATCTGAAACAGCAAGAACATATAATTTCACAGTCTGTCTTTATTATTGTCTTAGTCCTCCTTTTTGGAAGCAAGGGTTGCCAGAATAATACCAGGTGTCATCCTATGTCAAACCCATGATAAATTGACATAGATAGATAGATCATTCACAGTGCCGTGACTAGGGGAAATTAACCATTAGCAGTTAGCATTCTTGACCCCAGGAAGTGCAGTTTTGAATGAGATTAAGGTGACCGGTCGCTCGCATCTCCCCAGAACGAGAAGAACGGGCTGAACTCCTCGCTGGAACAGCGGCTGCAGGACGCGGAGCGGCATGGGGCTGAGGCCGGCAGCACGCTGCGGCTGCAGGGCGTCTTCGTCCACGACATGCAAGTGCAGCTGCACAACCTGGCCACGTTAGTGGAGAAGGCCCGTCGCAACCCAGGCTGCATGGTCAACGTGGTGCGTGGCAGCCGGCCGCTCAGCGCCCACGAAGCCCTGCATCCAGGTGGGCCGCGAGCCGCCCGGCCAGCCGCTGACAACCGTCTGCTTTCATACATTTCGAGGAGGACAGCAACCCTTCGCATTTCGTTGCTGAATTAGGTCCAGCTTTAGTGCAAAATGGGACTCAAAAATCAGACAGTAATTTATTCTGCAAAATAACTTCTGGGGACGTTAATGTTCCCGCGGATTCATAAGCTTGCTTTGCTCCTGAACTTATGCTGCCTATTTCTAGCACTATTCCCACCACTAGGGGGAGACATATTTCCAGGAGCCACAAGTGATTATGGTTTTGCAGATGGTTACACCTCCACATGCAATGTGATGGAGGAAATGTACCACAATCCCCAGCATCAGTGGTTTTATGACAGACGGACGGACGGATGGATGGATATTGTGAAAATGTGTAATGAATAAAAAATAGTTATGCGACACAGAAACAAAAGGTTTTAACCTCAATAATTGTCCAAGTCCCGGAGAAGAGTGTCTGACCCCGCCTGCGTTTCAGATGTGCGGCAGGTGAGGAGCTGCCCCACGGACTGTGCCTCCGTTTATCAGGACGGCGTCCGCCGCTCAGGGCTCTACACTGTGGTGCCTTCTATGGGGGCCTGGCCTGTGGAGGTCTTCTGCGACATGGACACTGCTGGTGAGCACTGACATGTTACCAATATTCCACCGTTATATCAGTTCTGCTTTCATGTATTACCCCAGTGTCAGCTTGCGTCCAACTATAAGGCACCTGATTAATTTCATTGTAGGTTTCATTTCTTTAAAACTTCTCTGGATTCTGTTTTATTTTAGTATCAGTCAAGTACTTTTGGTGTTTGTAAAGGGCAATTTGGTATTGGCAAAGAGGGGACTTTAGTACTTGTCCAGAATACTTTGGCATTAATGAGAGTACTTATCTATTAGTACTGGTTACTTTAGTATTACTAGAAGGTATTTCAGTATAATTACACAACATTTATGCATTAGTAATGATTATTTTACTAGCAATAGAAGGTACTTTAATATTATTAGAGTGCTTTGGGATTAGTAAAGATTATTGCAATTTTAACAGAATCGATTTTGGTATAATTACGGAGCACTTATGCATTAGTAATGATTATATTAGTAGCAGTAGAAGGTACTTTAGTGTTGTTAGAGTGCCTTGGGATTAGTAATGATTATTTTAGCGTTCCTACAGAGTACTTAGCTATTATTAGATGAGTGACTTCCAGAGACCCACCACCCCACCATAACCCGCTCTGCTGTCCCTTCTCTGAACATCTGGAGGTACTCAGGCTACCTGTAAATGGAGCTCTCTCTTCAGGGAATGCCCAACTCTGTGCCCATCCGGTGCCCCCCACCCCCCGAGCCGTCAGCCGTGTGCCGTTTGCCCGGCAGGCGGGGGCTGGACCGTGATCCAGCGGCGGCAGGACGGCGCCGTCAGCTTCCAGCGCGGCTGGCAGGACTACAAGCTGGGCTTCGGCGACCTGCACTCCGACTTCTGGCTGGGCAACGAGCACATCCACACGCTGTCCCGGCAGGGGGGCTACACGCTGCGGATCCAGCTGGAGGACTGGAGCAACGAGCGCAAGCACGCCACCTATGAGAGCTTCAGGTGGGTACAGCCCGCTGCCCCCGAAACGCTGCCTCTTTACGGTACTGCCCTGGGTAGCTGGCTGGAGATACCAGCTGAGCCTTCCGCAAACCGAGACACGTTCAGGAATCGCTGTAATACTGTGGAGTGAGTGGGACCCTTTGCCGCCTGGTACAGGCTTCACAACCCCCTCCAAACCTGACCAGTTAGAAGATGGATGGGTGGACGGACGGATGGATGGATGGATGTAGTCCCAGAATTTTTCATTTTGCCTTAATTTTTAGTAGTACTCTGAAGTTTGAAGCAAAGTTCAGGATCATAACATTAACCAATGATGAGTGATACTAGGCTTCTTTTCCCACAGTGGGTGGGATTACCATCTGCTGTCAATCACTGCCCGGTTCACCCAATGAGATCCGAAAAAGCATTCAACAGAAAGCATGTTCAAGCAGCCAGTGACTGACGGCACACGATAATCTTGTCCACTGTAAGTTTTAAAGGGAAAAACCCAAAAACCCCCCCAAAAACACTGCCTACGAAGTCCCGGCCCTTTATGTTTTTGCAACTGCATCATCCTTGGGAGGACTGAGTCATACTCTTCTTCATCCAAGACTCTTGAGAAGCACTTAAATCGCAAACTGAAGATCTATTAGCTTGTGCCTTATTCCTCTCAATGTGTTCAACAGCAACCTTGGATGTCTGCAGAAGCCTCTTTATAGATTTTGTAGCTGAAACAAAGAGCCCTTGAAACTGGAACGCTCAAATACGGGAACACGGGAAATCGTCTTATGTTTTCGGGACAACAAGCTTTTTGCACATAATGCAGGAAAACCGGTTTGAAACATTATTGGCAGTTGACTCTCCCTGACAAATTCAGTAACCCAAGTAAGTCATTATTACACAAAAGGCTTCAAGGCTTCAGAAACCAATAGCTATAATAGTTTAATATGTATTAGGTAGGTGGATTGATGCTTGGTGTGATCCGTACAGATATTGTATGTTGTCTTTCTTCAGCAGACATGGAAGCAGATTATCTGTTTTATTTCTTTCTTTTCTCTTTTTTTTCACCTCTCTCTCCCTCTCTCTCTTCCCCAGTTCTTCTCCTTTGTTCCCCCCCCTCCCTCTCTTGAGGAAGTAAATAAAAATATATGATAAATAAATAAATAAATAAATGCAAATAAAGTAGTCCTCCACAGAGGGGGGGTGGTGGAGGGAATTAAAAAATAAAAAAAAAGGAGGGAGGTGGATTGGAGCCCCATTCTGGGTTGTTCTCTGCCTTGTACTCATTGTTTCCAGAATAGGCTCCTGACCACCATAGAAGAAGCGATGTAGAAGATGAATGAATGAATGAATGAATCACGTAGAGAATTTGACCCTCTGTGTAAAATTATTGTGAAATCATCACCCATCCATTGAACCACATATCTATGTCAGGGTCATGTGTACAGAGGTGGAGATTTCAGGTCCCGAGAGTACAAATCCAGACCAAGATTTTGTTTCAACCAGTCAGCTGAGTACTGAGGACCTGAAATCTCCACCTCTGCATGGGTACCAAGACAAAATGCCATAAACCATTTGATTGGTTGAGTTAGGCAGTGTTTACATGAGGCCACCTGGGAAAAAAAACATAATGATTTCCTAAAGGCTATAAAATTAATTTCCTTTCCCCATATGTAGTTTTTTTAAATTTTATTCGTGCATCTTCCAAATGATTATCCTGGTCAGGATCGTGGAATGGGGAGTAACACTGTACACAATGTAGGACACAATGCAGACGCACACCCTGGACACGATGTCAGTCCATCACAGGGTACACTCACTCACACACACACAGAAAACATATAGAAAATGTACAGAGATGTCAAAAAGGACCTAGTGATAAAAAATATTAGCTGAAAAATGCATCTTACAAAGGAAACTAGGTTCTGCTAATGTTTTGTGTATAAAGCGACGAAAATAAAGACTTCATAAAACATCCAACAGGCTGAATTTAGCAAGCCATTGCTTAGATTGGACCATGTCCCCATACTGCAGAAGCGTGTGTGTCAGACGGGTAGGTCAGAGCACAACTTCACACGTCTCTCACTGGGCAGCCTCGACGAGGAGGAGACCCAGTACCGCCTGCATGTTTCCGGGTTCAGCGGCACGGTGAAGGACTCCTTCGGCTGGTACCACAACAAGCACACCTTCAGCACCCCCGACATGGACAACATTTGTGCCCAGATCTCACGCGGAGGCTGGTGGTATCACCGGTGTTTCCTCACCAACCTCAATGGTGTCTACTATAAGGTACGGCCACCGTCAAGAGATCTGGGGGGGGAGTGAGTGGTCTGGCAACCTGGACCCTAGACATATAGAATCGACCTCGTTCATGATCCAGTTGGGTGAAAGACAGGGGTCAGGTGAAAGAAATCCTCTCATTGACCATATATACATAACTTTTATTTAGCAGGCATTTTTATCCAAAGTGAGGTACATTTCTGAGAAAGCCAGTCCCTGCAGCAATCGCAGTGGATCCAGAGCCCTGCTCAGGGACCCAACGGTGAAATGACTCTGCCAACTTGGGGATTTGAGCAAACAACCTTCTGATCACAGGCACACGACACCCCCACATATTTGCGTGGTTCATGGGGAAATACCTCCAGGGAGACTTTAACCAGCTGCCCATCCCCACAGCAGTAACTGACTTATGTTTTTCCTTCACCAGGGGGGGCCATATACCCCCAGGGGCAAGAGGCCTCCAGGCCCGGATGGCATCGTCTGGTACAGCTGGAAGGACTCCGATTATTATTCCCTGAAGAAGGTGAGCATGATGATTCGACCACGGGCGTTCCGGCCCCGCCCGTCACCGTGACGATGCAGCCGGGGGGTCATTTAAAGAGAGGTTAGAGACAGGATGCCATGTTTCCATCTGGAAGGCCTGGCAGCTCTGCCCACTGCCATGTTGCAGCCAGAGAAAAACCTCTTCATTTTTATATGTGGTGTTTTTTCACACTATATTTTACTGATCTGTTAGCATACATATAAACGAATGTCCTGCATAAGGTACACAATGATAAAGAATACTGTGTTCGTGATAGCTTTGATAAGAATCTGAATGAATAGCAGATTAAGCAAAAATATATCTTACAAACAAAACTTCACAGGTTATACATATTGTAATTTTCCTTCTTATACAACAGCTAAAATTATGAATTTATTGACTGTCTCCTAGGCCACTGATAACTGGTGGGTGGCAGGTCACTAAGGTCATGTGGTTAAAATGTTTTGCTTTCGTTTTTTAACAGTGCACGACCGTACTGCACCACTGTTACTCATCTTTTATTTACCATTACTGCACTATTTTTTGTGAAGTAAATTTCGCCACAAACTTAATGATCAAGAAAAAAATGGGTCATAGGGCTACAGCAGCTGAAAAGCAGTGTGAAATGGACAACAGTAATAAATATGCTTCATTCCAGGTCTCTGACTCACACAAAAAGCCCATTGTGATTAAACTTGTTTACACTGGAGGGAGCTCTGTCTGAGTTCATTCTTCGCATGTGTGTCACACTGGACCCAAACAGAGCCAGACAGAGCGCACCTGCAGGGCCCAGGGCAGCTACCAAAGAAAGAAGCTTCCGCTTCGCAATTATGATCCGGGCCGAATCCTCACGGACGCAGGCTGCTAAGGCTTCAACCGATTCTACAAATGGACACGTTGAGGGTTCGAGGGCGGTGTCGTTCTGCTCGTCAGAAAGGGAAGCATTGGAGAAAAAAAGCCAGAAACACACAATTCGGTTTTTTTTTTTTTTTGGCCATAAACTGCTTATCATTTTTCCTCGGAGCTACCCGAAAGTGAATAACGTGGATGGGATTATATATGGTCTGTCGACCTTTCACTGATGGTTCATCATTCTGCTGTGGTGTGCTATATGTTTACTGTCAAAGTATAAAAGGGGGAAAAGCAATACTTCAGTTATACGCCACTAATTAGCAAAAAAAAAAAAAAACGTGGGCTTTAGGGGGTGGGGATAGGTATTATTTACCCGCAGCCCCCCCCAGCAGTACTGTAGGACTTTAGAGCTCTAACTGGATCATTTAGGATCGGACCTTGTTGGATTACAAGTGGAATAACTGTGATCTGAGCTGGGGGGGCTTTGCAGGGAGGTGGCTGCTAAATGCCCTTCACACTCCTCTCTATAACTGGCAGTTATACACATCATGATAAGGGAAGCCATTTATATAGAACAAGCAAGACTAGGTGTTTACATTAACCGAGATACCGTACATTTCAAAGTCGTGAAGTGAAATAATCGGAAAACTTAAATTTAGAAACAAAACCTAATATCATGAAATGGCTTTTACATACGCTTTGATGGTTTTTATGGCTAGTTGAGAAAAGACTCATTTGCAATGCCGCAGCAGAATCCGAATTAGTAGATATGTAGGAAAATTACTTCTAGAGCTATGAACTAGTGGAGAGCTGAAGTGACACACGGAGACCAGTGTCGCAGTGAGAACAGTGAGTATTATTCACATGGCATTCATTCATGGAAACACCTTATTTGCAATTTAACTGTTAACTTAAGGAAAATATGCTTATAATTTGTGTAAAACTAATGGAAACACACTTCAGAGCAGCGTACTGGCGTGTAAGACCGGGCACTTATGAGCACATGTGTGTTTAAGAAATCAAAGCAATGTTCCCTGTTTAGAATGAGCGGCCTGTATCAGCAGCACCCCCCCATACCCCCTCCCGAGAGCACCTGAGTGCAGGCTGAGGGTAAAAGAGCCCTTTATCCCCCCTGCAGACGGCTGGAGCTTCCTCCAACAGTCACCCCTTTGAAAGGGGCTGGATCAGAGCTCATTCTCATTCTGTGCCACGGGTATGAGAATTTCAGCGCGAGCGAGCGCGGGGGGCCCGGAAGACGACCCCGGGCACCAGTGGGCGTTTCCATGTGCCACGGCGTCACCATTTAAGCGCGAACCCATTGAAATGCACCAATGACCAGAGCACATGTTTTTACCATATTATAAATTTATACATATATATATAATTTATTACACTTGTTAGGAAACAAAAAGGTCAAAGAGCAATTCCAGAAGATACTGCAGTTGAAATGTAGGCAGAGTGGAGTCAAAGCAGCCAATGAGGGCAGCAGCAGCGGGCATTACAGGCCCCCGAGTGTTTGCCAGGGAGCATCAGGATTCCAGTGAGGTCTCTCACATGCAGTGTGCCCGTACCAGGCCCTGCCCCTGGTGCCCAATGAGTCTTAGCGATCATCTCCTCGGGGAACCGTCTGGAATCTCATCTGCTGAAGGACACTTGTGCTGTCGCGTGCAAATGCTCCCCCCCCCCCATTGTCTTCTTAATGCAAGAGGCAGTGTGCAGCCGGAATGACACATTTCCTGCAAGTCTGGTTACTGGGCACACTTGGGTACTGTGGAGGTCCTGCCTCTATTATCGCCGGTTTGCCGGATTTCAGGCAAACCATGTCCGGCCACCTCTCCCTGTGCGTCAGGAGACCAGCAAGGCAGCGATGAAATGTGCGAGACACCAATGGAAATCCATCTTCCAAAAAAAAATAAAAAGTCCAAAATCCAATCTGATGATCAGAAGACAGGCATGTTTTCTTGCAAGTCACCGCCCAACATCCACGTGATGCACTTCATGCATGCACACAAGCTTTGAAATGCACCCACCGGCCCCGGAGGTATAGCAACTCTTTGTAAGTGCTTTGAAAACAGGTCTGTAGTATTCATACTGTATAATAACCTTGAGTTTCATTGTTTTGCATTTAATATATCATTGGCCCAAGTGTAACAGCTAATTATATAGTGCTGAAATCATTAATTATCAATAACGTGAAGAGCATACAAAAAAAAACAAGCAACCAAAGAGTAGTTTGGCTGTGGAATTGACATCTGCAGAGTCCATCTCTACATGGTGGTAAACCGGCCATGAGCTTGCTTCAGCTTCTCGGCGATCTGTGGGAAGAGCACCGAAACAGCCAAGAAGATTTTTCACGTTACAAAGCCTTGATGATTGGGTAAGAGATTGGCGCGATTCACGGAAGCTCATTTTGCTTTGCCGTCACCTGAGCTACTTCAGCTTCAACTACCAACCCTAATTCAAAAGGATTATCCAGATAAAATATTAAACAACTTATTTGAAAATATGAACATATCCATCTTCTACACTCTACTACCACCTCAGCCTGAGACTTTCAAAAGGGTAGATCAAGTGGTCAGACAGTAATAAATGAACAGCATTCATTTGTGGCTCGTTCTTGAGCCAAATCACCGGTCTGCTCCGATTGGTTCATGCTGCTGTATAGAACCTTGGTTTCCCTAATTTCACTGGCCCAAAAGAGATACACATTCCATGTAAACATGACTGCAATGCAACAGCTGCTAACCAGTAGATTCCCGATAATTTTGCACAAGAAGAAAAGCATGAAATGTGAAAGTACGAAGCCAGCCCTACTCACCGTTTCATAGAATTTCACTTGCTCCTCCAGGTAAAGCTGCATAACCCTGTTATAGTCATAGATCCGGTTGCTATGGAAGTGGTTCATCTCAGCTGGGATAGAGAGGGTGGGGTAAATTTTTCCCATGGGGTAAAATCATTAGGAGGTCCTGTTTACCTCCCTTCTTGCTATGACAAGATGTTTTCTTGCAAGTCACTGGACAACATCCATAACAGCAACCGGCTGATTATTATGCCTGCAGCTTAATGGTTGAGAATATAGGTTCATTACATATAGGTTGCAGGTTCAAGACCCAGAAAGAGTCTTCCGTTGTGTAATTAAGCAAGAGTGTTAACCCAAATTATTCAGTTAAAATAGGTAGCCTATACAAATGGGTAAAAAAGGCAGTAAATCATAATACATTGTTGTTTTTAATTAATAGACTTATTAACAGAGATTCAGCAGAGGATGAGCTGATGCAGCAGTGCTCTACCTTGCAGGGCGTAGGACATGGTGCTGACCCGCTTGCCCATGGTGGTCTTCTCCTGCGAGGTGATCTTACTGGTGGCCACCAGCCGGTCACCCTCCTTCACCTTCTCTATGGCCGCCTGGCAAAGCAGAAAACAGCCGCCATTTAGGCTGGGACCTGAAAGCGGAGTGATGCAGTTCTACGGTACTGCCGGGTGATGCAGTTCTACGGTACTGCCGGGTGATGCAGCTCTACGGTACTGCCGGGTCATGCAGTTCTACGGTACTTCTGAGTGATGCAGCTCTACGGTACTGCCGGGTGATGCAGCTCTACGGTACTGCCGGGTGATGCAGCTCTACGGTACTGCCGGGTGATGCAGTTCTACGACTGCAGCTGTCAGTATCGGTTCGGTGCCCTGAAGCCCTGTTCCTGGAGTGTGGTTTAGACCGGGATTCTCCATTTAATATGTCCCACAGAATCCCAGTTCAGGGTGCTGGCCGCCCTACAGACACCCATGAGCTGCTTCTCCTGGTTTCTTTATTTCTCCCACCTAAACAGCCCCCCGCATATGCTGTGTTGTACTACATGCTGTTCATGCATCATCCTTCAGGGAAAAAGCTGCTGTAATATATCCAACATTGCCTACACCACCTTCCACCGAGTGTGTCAGCGCCACGTAGCACTCCTGTCGACTGACACGCCACGTGATTTCACCTTCCACTTGCCCTCCCTGATGACACGACGATTGAGACACCCAAGGACAGAGTGGCTGGCAGGGTCACCTTCAGTGCCCGGGCCTGCGTACCTTGTGCACCCCGATGGTGTCCGGGAAACAGCCCAGGAGACCTTTGTACTCGTTGTTGACCTCCATCAGGAAGTGTAGGTCCTTCTTTGGCTGCAGGCGGAACAGAATCAGGTGGGCACTTCAGAGACTTTAAGGAGAACACAGGGCAGCGCTTCGAGTGCCATTTCGCAGCAAATTTGGGGATTCCTTCCCTCCCCTGAGTTTCTTCACTCTCATCCTCAAACTGTTCAGAACTTCTGGCAGATTCCATCATGGTTAGATCGATAAATCATTACCTTCCACACAAAGAAGTCATAACAAAGAGGTTACAGTGATACTGTGCATCTCCACCCGGTCCTCAGGAACTCCCAGATAGTCCATGTTCTTGCTCCCTCCCAGATCCCTGCCAGTGTGTCCAAATTTTTGCTTCCTCTCAGCTACCAGAGAGCAAAAATGCAAACTGTCTGGGGGTCCCTGAGGACTGATTTAAGAAACACAACACTAGTGAGCAAACAAAAAGGATTTGGTGCACATAGAACATGATCAGGATTCTAAGGCATAGTATACGGGAGACAATTTTTTATTAATGAATCATGGAAAAAAATCATTCAAAAAGCTATATTATAAGATAACCCTGTGGTGACCCCCTCTCCCAAACAGAATTTTTGAAACCCCTCTGAACTGCTAGCAAATTCTCAAACCTCACCCTCTCCCAACAAACTACGCCCCACTCAGTGCTAAACCCACAGCACACTCCTGCCTTCTTATATACGTTATTGTCTTACTATATATTATATACAGTACTGTGCAAAAGTCTTAGGCAGTCAAAGGAAATGCTAAAGGCTATTTATCTGGGCAGTAAGTCTATAATATACAATATTTTTGTATATATTATATAAAAATATTTAACATTACAATATATATGCAAATTTAGTTAAGCACAATAAAAACTAACAGGAAATTATTCTTTTCTCCAAAAAGTTTCTGATCTCCAGTGGTATGGCTAGATGAACTGTATACTATACCATACCATATTACATCATACCAGTTTACATCATCTTATGAGATTAGCCTTTTCCTCAGCTATGTCGGTCAGCCTACTGTTAGCTACCTCACTGCACCACGTGGAGTGCAGTCAGTCCACCAAGTCTGTTTGCAATCGTCTAACCTCTTTTTACGTCAGCGCACGCAAAGATGCCAGCTGAATTAGCTTCTCAACCCCATTCAAGCCTCTAACCAAAAAAAACCCCAACACAGAGAACAAACACCACTTTCACTCTGAAAGCCAAACCAGAGAAAGACTTTCTGTGTTTGGTGTTGGTGATGGCGGGTGTTTAACTGAAAATGCAAACAAATGAAGACTGTCTCATGGACTCAACTCAAGACTTTTCAACTTTCAATGTGGTACAATTTTTCTTCAACAGTAGTCACATTAGAACATCTTAGAAATGAACTTGAGGATATTATTTCAACTGAATCCATGTGAAGTCCTTTACTACAGTGAACATGGTTTCTGTGAAACTGTAAAAGCCAAGGGTGAAATGAGGATTCACATGAACACAAGTCTTAACCAATCAATGCTTACCAGGCTAATCCTCCTAGCGGATGCTACTTAGATAGCAAACAGAACATCAGTTTTAATTTTGGGTCAGGCAGTGATGAGCAGAAATTCAGGTTGCATTTTGTTTTAGTGTTTATCTCAAAAGGCCCAAGATTATGAGCCAGCAGAAGAAAAACAACTAGCCACGAAAGTTAAAAAAAAAAAAAAAAAAGATTGCCTAATCTACAATGATGAGTCATAGATAAGATAAGTCCCAGTGCAATGGAGTAAAATAGCAGCAACAATTTGATAGAGGGTAGAGATGGGGGTGGACAGAAAAGATACTGTTTAGAGAAAAAACATTATAAACCTATAAGGGAGACCAAAAGTGGGAGACTTTGTCTAAGAGTGCAGCCAGGGAGATCATCCAATACAGACATATAACTAGAAGACCTTTGAAAATAACAGGTGTGTTCCACAGATTCTGAGGCTCCATTAAGTGTGGTGACCAAGAGCTCTCCTCTCATTGGCCACCACATACAGCTCAGTGATGCCACTGGCTTTCAGAGGGTCATCGATGAGTTTAACAGTTCTGCCTCCTCTCAGGACTACACACGCTAGCAGACTAAAACAGAGGTGCTGGTTTGCACAGATCTTATCTTGTTCCCTGTGAGAGACACATGTATATTCAGATGACAGCAGCTTTTGCAGTCAAAGCTCAGGGTCAATCAGAGTCAAGCTCTCCTGGAGCAGTTACGCTTAAGGGCCTTGCTTAAGGATCCCAGTGGGAATAGGATTAATACACTGCCTACAGGATTAGAACCAATGACCTTCAGGACACAAGCAGAGCTGCCTAACCTTACCCCACTGTCCCTATTCATCTAAGCAAACGTCCTGTGAAGCCCTTAGCTGTACTATTATAGAGTGGAATCAGCTAAAGCAGAAACCAAACTGGACTTGCAAAACGTCGGTCTAGATTGGCATCGGCGGGCGGACCAGCAAGCGTGTGGCAGGCCGAGGCTGAGAGGAACGGTACCTGCTCGGCAAACAATTGTGCGATTTCTTCATACGTCTTTCCTGCCGCCGTCAGAGCATCAGTCAGCGTGGCTTCGCCTGTGAAACACATGACCAATCATGTGACCTGCCCATTACATCCTGTGTTACACCCAATACAGCAAGAGGAAAAAAAAAAAACTTGCACACACTACTCGACAATACTGCACAAAATGTACAATGTAATAAAAACTCTGCACTACACAAAATACAAGCAATGGCATAATAACATACAATCAAAGCTGAATAGTACTGAAATACTAAAGATTAGAAAACACAAGCAAACCAATTAGCCACTGGTGACGTCAACTATACTAAAATATTTCCACTATATTAGTGAAACGGCAGACTGCCATGTTACCTTGATATCCACTGCTGTTAAAAACAGATGACAGATTCAGGAAAGCCTTTCCGATCCGCTGGTATTCCTTGGGTAATGCTTAACGGCACGGCACACAGAAAGATTAAAAACCAAAACTGAAACATGGACCAGTACATACAACACAAATCTCTGGGGTATCTATAGCAAACTGCCAGAGTGACTCAGTTCTGGGGGTAGAAACTCACCCCCCTTTGTGTGGCGTTCATGTTACATCTGTTTCCTTCAAATACTCTAATTTCTCAGCTTTACTGTTGTGACCCTGTAATGTGGTTGGAAGGTAGACCGATGATATCTAAGGTACTTTGAGGTTATTACTAGACTACTGTTTATAATTTCCAAATCATATATTTATCATTTTGAGCTACACTGAGGATCTTACTCGTGATCCTTGGGTACCAAATTGATTTTAGGACACTTATCTGCCTACCTAGAGGTTTAGCACTATGGGAGCTCAAACACCACCAGACTTACGTCCTGTACATCTCTTCCAGTGCTCCTGTCCAACAGTGAGAAGGTCCTTCACACCATCATCCATGGCTCTGGTGAACCTGCTGAACTGCTCACACTTCTGTTCCCTGTTCAATACAGAGCGTGGTTTCATCAGAAGTTAAAATCATCACAATCATCATTATCCTCATCATCATCATGAGAAGACTGGATCCAACTAACAACATGTCGAGTTTAAAATAAGCCCTAAAAAATCACCCTAACCACAGCATATGAAATAATAAAATACACAGCAGTAGATTTTACACATAACACGGAAGCTACTGAAGTTTTTAACATTACCAAGTACAATTAAATGTGTGCTTTCCATTAGGGTTTCTCTGCTGAGGAGGAGTAGATGAAACTCACACTTCCAGAGGTTCCAGGTCTGGTGCCTCTGGTTCCACCAAGGAGAAAATCATGGCTCCGACTGTCTCGTCTTTCTCTGCTTTTCTTTTCCCCAACTTCCAGTCCTGAAAGAAGCAGGGCACCAGTAACCAAAAGGACACATCGCACCGAGACCCTTCTATCCTCTGGCGCTTCGAGGGAGTCAGGCTGTGGTCTCCTTTGCCCAGTGATGTTACCTTTTCATCCTTGTAAGTGAGGAAGAGCTGGAAGACTTCGCTGTTGGAGATGATGGGGTGCCGGCACATGCGAGTCATCCAGCCCTGGAGCCGCTCCATGCGCATCTTGATGAACTCTTCCTCAAAGCGGCCTGATAGACCAACAAGCGAAAAGGAGAGGCCTCTGTGTCTGAGCAGCCATGAAAAGCTCAAAGGACACCCTCTTCTAATGCGGCTCAGGGGGCAATGCAGAGGAAGCAGCGGAGAAAGAACAGCAAATTGGAACTCTTGCTACCTTTGTGAGATACCAGAATAACCCTATCACGAGAGAACAGCAACATGGGTACAACGTTCAGCTTATGTGCTGTACAATTTACCGCCTTCTGAACTCAAGCGGGGAAAGGAGCAGGAGCACTAGCATTTGGACAGCCATTGATTCCATGAGGCTCCTTTACCTGTGACCTGTTTGTCTGGTAATGATGGGATGGGAATGGCTGACCCATATTTCTCCAGAAGCCTCTCGTAGAGCCAATCAAAGTGCTTGTATCTGTGATTGACAGGTCGGTTTGTAGTCTGAAAACATCAACCGGAGAAAGTCAATGGTTATAATTAAATGCAATCATTTCACAATACACAGAGCAAAGTGCTTTCATCTTAGGGGGCACTCACACTGTGCCTGAGCAGGTCATCACAGATGAACAGAACAAAGCAGAAAAGAGCTGCTGTAACCTTTATGGGCACTTATATTATCTGCACTGTCCACCCGGTCCGTTGTGTTCCGGTCCAGGTCACATATAGCGTACATGTGCGCATGTGTGTGTCAGTTGCATCACTCATGTCATGTCCGTTTTCTGTACTCGGGCACAGTTAGCGATCACGCTAGATGCGTACCGTGCCTGCGTCTGACTAATCTTGCTCTGATCAACCTCTCCAAGGGGCCAGGGCATAGTACGGAGTGATTAGACCAGGGGTCTCCAACTCCGGTCCTGGAGACCTACCGTCCAGTAGGTTTTCTATCATACCCGGCTTCTGATGAGCCACACCTGTTCTCAGGTAAATACCAGGAGCAGG
>JAODLC010000043.1:18320484-18341443 GCA_026781145.1 Hippopotamyrus pictus
ATTAAAGGTTAAGCATGCCTGTGGTGTGCACCTAGGTTAAGCATTAAAGGTTAAGCATGCCTGTGGTGTGCACCTAGGTTAAGCATTAAAGGTTAAGCATGCCTGTGGTGTGCACCTAGACCGAGGTGTAATGTCACATTCAGAAATGTTGGTGTCTATATGTTTTAGCTCAAGCTGCAAGTTCTGGTAAAACAGAAGGCATGAGGTACTTCTGCTTTTCATAGCAGCGACTAAAAAGCTCCGGCTGAACGTTTCAGAGGGAGGGAGCCGTGGGTATTTGAGGCCAGTTAATCCCCCCAGGACATTAAAAAGATACCTGCTAAAACGTCAGAGAATGCAGGAAGCTGTACAGAAAAATAATAAGACATTGAAGCCTCAAGATTTCACTTAAATAAATTATTCATTGTTTTAACTGCTTTCAAGGTCTGATCCACATCCCCCAGAATCCACTATTCAACATTTTTGTCTTAAAAGAACCAGAACTTTATATCCTGCCCAACTGGTCAAGTTTAATTTCCTCCCCGTAAACAATATAAAAAGGATTTACATTTTCCTGTACTGAGAAATTAATACAAAATGTCTTATGCATGTAGGACTTTTCCAGTAGGAACTGACCGCTCACTGAAATTTCTAAGAAGAGTGCTGTAGTCGTGGGCAGCTTTCTGAGGTGCATTCCCCAAGTGAGTGCCGTCATAAGCAGCAAAAAAATCTGATGAGCTCTGCTCCATTTAACCACCATTGCACAGAACTAATTTGCCAGGATCTAACTAGCATGTGACACACACACACACACACACACAATGGGACAGGAAAGTCATAAAACAAATTCTGGAAGACATCGGCCAGAAGATAAGGATGCATAAACCTCTACCTGGTCTCCCAGACCCTGTACTACAGTGTAAAAACTGAACCATGGCTTGTGATGTGCATGAAAAAGATGTCAGGTTCTCAGCTGAGGTAAAATACGGGCAAGATGTTAAATCCAGCAGATATGCAACCGAATGCAAACACAATAAAACTACCCTTTATTAATTAGTGGGCTGAGGGGTGGGGTGGCAAGTACCACTATAACTTCACACCTCCCACGCGGGGTCTGAGTGGATTTATTCATTAATTTGTATGTATTTAACCTTTAATGCTTCGGGCCTTTCTAGGACAATTTGACATTTTGATGCTGCGTTATTAGATCATCATCCCCCAAATCTGAGGCCCCTGGGCTGACATTGAGGCTCAGACCTGAATCCAGCCTGGACCCGGCAGGTCCAGAATCCAGCCTGAAATCTGTCCAAAGTGGGTGGTGTATGGCTCAATAAGTAACGGACATTTGTCCACATCCGTAAGGTTGTGGGTTCAAGTCCTGCGACTGGCAGTATAATCATATCAGAATTGGGCCGTTCAGCAAGACCCTCCAACTTCTGCAGATGTGCAAGATGCTGGCTGAAAAATGCAAAATGACCCACTAGCTCTCCTCACTTCTACCTCACTTGGGACTAAAGCTGATAAATAAAGATTAGATTAAGACTTCCTCTATTTATGCATGACATACTAATAATCTTCAGCTCATATTTATATTTATATATATTTTTAAACACAAATATCTCAAAACATTCCTAAATTTGCAAAGAATCCCTGCGTACATCCAGCATGCAGAGTTCAGCTGCGGACAGCAAACACTTACTGTAAGAAGCAAGGCTGGGTGAGCTTTTCTAATGATTACAAAGAGATTCAAAATATAAATGAGGAACCACAGAAATAACTTCATGGCTCACTCTGGTTACTTTCATATTTAACATTGAGTTTATACATAAACATTTGGTTTTTCTGTGCACTATGCTCTGTGTGCTGTAACATCAGGAGAGAAGAAATCAAACTCCCCAGTGAGTGTGAAATACACACTCCAAGCACCAGAACTTAATCTACGCACTTGACCACTTAATGATGTAGATTCCTGTCTGAGTTAGAGCTTTTTTTTTTTTTACTGTACAGCAGAATCAACTCATTTAGCTCTGGGGGTTCATAAAGGTTCATAAAGATTAAGAAATGGTTAAAATGGCAACGTGCCGCCTGTCTCTAAGGAGCTATGAAAGGGTTAAAAACGGATGACGTGAAGGACCACGGAGGACTAGCAGAATGACGGGGGCTCAAGCAACTGAGGGCAGATCGCGGAACATGTGACGTCAACTCTGGCTGAGGCGAATGCGTCAGCACAAACAGCATCAGAGGGCATGTTGGTGTAACATGAGATAACGGGAAATGACCCCAGAGACGGGGTGTAGATGTGAGGTCTGCAGGTCTTCCAGACATCAGCCTGGTACTTTCACAAATGGAAGCGGGCCAAACATCCTCCAGCTCATGGGCTGAAATGCCAAACAGGAAGGAAGTACCATAGACAAGGCCATTTAAAAACAAAAAATGCCTCCCTCCCCATCACTGAACATTGTCCTCCACCAGGCTTTATAAAACTATAACATCCTAAAGCCATATCCTTTCAAAAGGGACTGCTCAGTACACCTTGAAGGCAGCAGAACCTACACACAGCATCTCCAAACAAAAACTGCATGACCGCATCACTGGCCCGAGCAATTTGGGCCACTATGGAAAGATTTTTTGCGCCGTCGATAGGCCCTGCCCATTGTCTGGTTGAACCTTCTCATGGATTCCAAGTGGATTCTCCTCAGGGAATGCAAAGGGCCATGTGATCTCCAGCCGATGAGGAGGACACACAGAATTGAGAATTGGCGGAGACCAGACTGAGGTCCCTTCACAGTGCAGAAACCATCCAAGGCACCCACCCCACCCAAATATCCTGAAGACGACACGTGCAAATTGTGGTGTGAGGTTGTTGTTATGGTAGCGTCATGGTTACCTGTTGGCTCTTGGCTGGCGTTGGGGCAAAGGCATCGAAGAACGACAGGTCGGGAACTGCAACATTTCCACCTCCTGCAGGGGCTGTTTTCAACTGGTGGGGTGGGGGGGGGGGCGCAAGAAAGAGAGGGGTGAGTCAGCATTGTTACAAACAAACAAGGCTTCATTTCGTTTCATCAGGGCATACATGCTTACACTTGTACTGGGCATTCACTGGACCATTCTCTCTGTTTCCTGTTTGTCACCTTCTGTCTGATCTAGGTCCTAGACTGGATAGAATTTCTGCCAATCGGTGTTGTTCTACAAATCACCTGCGATGTGAGAGGAGCAGAAAGTTGAAAGATGACTGCAGCCAGAGATGCTGAGCTGGCTTGGCTGAAGCCTGCAAAGATCTTGTTTACGCCTGTCATTTTGCTCTGTGGTGTTTGACTGCTTTCACTGTGCACATCTGCACGGGGAAGGGGACTAGCTGGGCAGGGGGTGCGTAACTACATACCCACATAGGGCGTTGTTTAGCCACATAGGAAAGCAGGCGGGTGCCAAACCCTGTGTGTCGTTTGGGTAGGAGGTAAGTAGTTCTCTTTTCCTTTTTCTCCCCTTTCTTGACAGCAAATTTTAAGGACCTTCAGATCTGTTTTGTTTGTTTTTCTTTTGCGCCATACTTGTCCTTTATTCTGCTGCGGCTAGTGGTATGATCATCAGATTCATGCGGATTCTGGCTGAATAATAGGCCTATTATAACGAACCTCCAAAAACCTCTGTGAACTCCTTTTCTCTTCCTCCTGCTTGTAATCCATTTCAGACCCCTGCTTATCTGTTATGGCCTAGTCCAGGGGCGTAACATCTGGGGGCTCATCCGGGGATCTTAGTCCCTTTTTGAATGGATTCTTACTCCAACTGGGAGGAACAGGAACAGAGGAACACTCCTCACTGGCATATCTTTGGCAATGGGCTCATTTGATTTGCAGGTATTTGTAGGAGCGCCTGGTTCTGGTGTGCTCGAGTCCTGCCTGAAGGGCGACCCAATTCTGATAGCTGACCATTATGGGATAGCATCCTCCAAGTCTTTGCCAAAGAGAGAGCTTCATAAAAGAGTTTTTGATGGGGTGTTATGTTCAGGAGTTTAGCAGACACTGCGGAAGTAGCTGGGTGGGCAACACCTTCACAGATGGCTAAATTCCTTGATAGTATCATGTTAGCAGTGTGTTATTTAGCTCACTTGTACATTCCTTTGGACAAAATGCCTGCTTAATACGTAGATTATAATTTTGAAATAATTTAGGCTGTTTTACAGTACACTACAGAAATACTCACGCTATACTTTATTTTTTAATTAACTTTTATACAATTATGGGTCATTTATCCTAGTTTATGTGTTATGGATTTGCAAACAAAAACTCCAAAAGAGTTGATTATTTAAAGCAGGAACCACGCACGCACGTCACCAATAGGAAGAAAAACGTTTGAGCGTCCAACAGTATAAATGGCCCTCTGTCATGCTGCTGGCAGGAAGCCAAGAAACACAGGTGGCCATGTGACAGGAACGGCAGCGGGAAGCGACATTGGCGGCCGCAGAAGGTGGCGGCGGGCAGAGTCCATGGCCACTACTGGTCCCAGGGCCACGTGGCCCTTTTAAAGGGAAGCTGGAACATGTGGGAAAGGGGTCGCCAGGGACATGGGAAAAGAGGGCGGGGCCTGTGCCGGTGGACGGAAGACATGGAGCGTTTACTGTGAGCAAGAGATTCCACATGAGACTCCAGTGCTTAACAGTGACTGTTTAGGCCTAGTCATCCCTGATTCGGCCAATTCAGAGCGAGTGGTACACACACACACACACACGTCGGGTAAACATATCTTTATGGGGGCCGCTCATTCATTTCTATGGGAAAAATGCTAACGCTAACTATGACCACCTTCACCCCTACCCAGCCCTAACCATAACCATAAGTAACCAAGCAAAATGCAAGAGTTTTTGTATTTTTAGTTTTTTTCATTCCAGTCACAGATTTTTATTAAATTGGGTATTCAAAAATGGGTATTCATCACATTGTGGGGACATTGTGTCCCCATAAGGTAAGGTATACCTGCTCACAAACACACAATGTAAAGAAGAAGCCAACCAAGCTTTACACTGCAGCTCATGAGTGAGGTCAAGCATCCTGTTGTTTTGCTTGTACATGCAGAAAAAGCACCCCTGTCCTGACAGCCCCCCCACCCTCACTACACTTGCCAGCCAAGGTTCTCTCCAGAAACCTCCCCCAGCACAACAAAATCAACAGAAACAGGCACACAATGCCCCCTAATCGATTGTCTAGCCGCCAGAAAAATCATCACAAACACGTTTTGCTACTACAGAGCACTTGGCAGCACACAGACAAGACTATAAGGTTGTCGACTTCAGAGAGGAGATATTTCTCTGGTTGCTTCAAAACCACAGTGGCATTTAAACGGCACGACACTTGAGTTTGGACCACAAGTAACCTACTACATGTAGACCAGCTACATGTAGAGCTACAAGGCACCTTCGCCAATCCTGTCAATGTACTCCAACTCCCCTTCTGCAGCGGATGACAGAAACGGAACGAGCGCGGGAAGAAGAATGGGGAAATCCGGGGTCATATGTACCACCGGAAGAAACCAAGATACACAGAGGACACCCTCGCAGCAGGGGGGAGAGCACACAAACCCCACACGCAGAGAATGGAGGCCTCGTTCAAAGCCTTGAGGTGTCAAGCCACACTTCTACTCACTCAGCCTGTTATGCCACATCCTTTGCCATGAGAGGTAAATTAAAGTAAATGATTAATTCAAGACTTCTACACTTCCTCTTACCTCAATGTAGTCTTCAGGAACCAGCCCTGTCTCCCCTCTGGAGTTCTGTGCTTCCACCCAACCTCCCCCTATATTCTGAAATGGACCAATCCAAAAAAAAATAAAAAAATTAAAAATCACCTTTCAGCAACATTAAAATCAAGAGGTTTTTATATTGAGGAAACAAGGACAAAACATTGTTCATGGCACAATCTGCATATGTGTCGCTAATGGAAGGAAAAAAATAAATCACCAGCATTTAGATAAACATTTAGACAGACACACACATGGGCTCCATCAGCAGCAAACGTTACACAGATGGTTGGTGAGAAGCTTCCATAAGGCCTCATAAACACACAGAGGTTGTGTTATGATTCCAGGGAATTACAGAACCATGACTCACGAAGTACAGGAGTCATCATTAACTGTGTACTTCAACGAAATATCCAGAAAAAAAAACTCAGGATGGCCATGGCAGCTGTAGGGGGCAGTCATGTGACAGTCATGTGACAGTCATGTGTGCTCAGGGTTGGTGGCACAGCAGGACACATGCTCACCTGGTTGGTGATGGTGATGTTTTCACCTTCTTTCACACTCAGCTCGTTGTTTCCTGGTTCAGCAACAAAGTCATACAAAACCTGAGCCTGAACGGGATGGGATGAGAAGGAACCAGTGAATATAATGATTACAGACACAACCCAAATGCAAATAAAATCTCTCCTCATATCTAATAAACAATGACATGTGAGGTCAATGCTCCGCTCTTTTCCCATCAGAAACTTTGTATCGTTAATTACGATTATTAACAAAAGGCATGAAGTGTGATGATAACTAAAAGCCCAGAAAGGCACTTATACTATAAACAACAGCCAGGTGAAGAAACAGGAATGAATTTTGCTGGAACGCAGAACAATACGTGAACCCCTAAAAGAGCCTGGCAACTGTTCAAAGTACTGAGCTACCAATATTTATGGGGCAAAACACACACACACACACACACACATTTACTGTCCAGACATCAAAGCTGTTTTTAACATTATAACAACCCTAAGCAATCATCTCCAGATGTTTTAAAAGTGTAAGATGTCATGGAGGAAGAGAGGAAGCTGACACAGCGAATGTGGAATCTCGTGAACATGCCTTTTTTTATGTGTGTGTGTGAGCGAGTGAGTGAGAGAGAGTGTGTGTGTTTGTGTGTTCAGTACTAACATGCAAAAACAGATTGAGGCAGAATTCAGCCATGGTCAAGTAAAATGGCTGACTTTAGTAGGCCCAAATTTCCTGAGGTAAAGTCAGACTGCACTGTGTGAGATCCTCATTTCAAAACAAAAGCAGAGAAATGTCCAATAGCAAAAGTTTAAACTTAATAAATGGAGAATATGTAGAGCACAATTTTTAATCTGCTAAACTTTAGTGTGAACCAAGAAAAACAAAAAAAAAAAGAATGTTCAGTGTAAATTTTGAAACTGAAGTTTGAACGGTGATTTAAATGAATAAATAGTTTACACAAGCCAGAGAAATATATGTCCATATGTGTGAACGGTGCCAGAATGTGAGTTTTATTATTGTGTAGATGAGCACATACAGACCAATAATTCAGACAGTTTCCATAAATGTAAAACCCTGTGCTATTTCCACTGCAAATAGCTCCTTAATTTTTACTTAAACGCATATTAAGACAGTTGTTTTGCCAGACTGCCTTTATTTCCTAGTTTTATTGGACAGCCACCTGACTGTAAATCAGTAAGATGGTGAACTGTGCCGTTTAAAAAAGGTACCACTGAAAGGAAGGTCGATGTCATATTTTATCTTTCTTCTCCTGAGTGCACCCTACACTGTCACAACAGCAAACTTATCAGACTGCAGAACTGCACTGTCAGGGTACTCCTAACACCCACATCCTGATCACTGGTCCAAAAGATCCAAAACTTGCGTCATCTCAGTCGAACTCCCTTTCGTCATCAAGGTATTTGGATCGACCGTTATAAAACAACAGAGCTCTATACAGACACGCATGAAACAAAATGTAGCGTATCTGTCTGTCTGCTTTGCATTCGTCATTCTGCTGAGACTGCATTATTGGATGTTGTAATACACTGTTATATGCGTAACAGTGTAAGGAAATGATCGATTCCCTCGTGTGTTTTTCTTGCACCATGACTCCACTGGGGTAGGTAGGGGACAGTGTGGGAAGGTGTCAGTCAGTTTAGGGCATTTTATTTTTAGCTTATTAAAAATCTGATTGGTTTATAAAATCAGGCCATTTCGGTCTTTAAAATCAGTTTTTAAATACAATATGACATTAAACATAAAATGAAAAATCCAGGGACATCTATCCTAGCCTGTTAATGTTCTGACAGTCACATTACCACCCATATTAATCACGATCCCCCGAACTCCAAACCAGCAGCAGACTGAGACCCCCGCCCATTTTAGTAATACTAACGGAAAATATGCATCTGACATGTCGGAAACAGAAGTTACTCGTTTCACTGTCGTCTTTTCTCGTCCCCCATCTTTCATTTCTTACCACAGACTCTTATGAGTCACAAGCGAATGAAGAACAATACAAAACTTACTAGACTTCATGAACTTGGTGCAGGAAATGTGCTACAGCTGACAAACAGCTCAGTTTCTCTACTTACATCTTCATTTAAATCCAGTTAGTCTGGTTCAAATCACAGACCTATTCAGACTCCCTAGAAAGAAGCTGGAAGACCCCAAACTCCATGGGCTGGCCACTGGATGCCCACACACACACCTCAGATAGATCACTGGCTTTCAGTCCAACCAGTGGATGCTGACCTTTCACACCTACTGGTAATAATGATGCTGTGTTCATGTTCCCCTGACATGACAGACCATCACGACATGAAGATGCTCCCTTTTTCCCCAAAACTACGTCTATCCCCACTAAAATGTGGAGCAGAAGAAAGGAGAAGTAACAAAATAGTAAAGTGGTAAAAGGAAATATAGAGCAGTTGTTAATAGGACTATTGAGTCTTCCCTCGCCCCTAACAGACTTCACAACGACTAACATGGGACCTAAAATATTAACAAGACAGTAAGATATTAACGAGACAGTAAATTAGGACACAATGTAACCTACATTATGCACAACCGCAGACAAATTCCTAGTTACACTGTTTCAGGTGAAACTAAATCAGCGCCTGATGTCTTTAAACGCACAGAAAGCGCACTACGTTTCCCGGCATGCCAAGCGAAGCACCGACCCGTGTTGGAGAGTCCTTAAATGTCACAAGACACTTTATAGCACGGATTTTTCCCCATATCTTACAAAAGGCAATATTAAACAAGTTACATGCCCAGAACTTTATCTCAACTTTACTCCTTTACCACAGTTTTTAAAGTTTTTTTTTATTTCGGCATAATGCCACTTTAACGCGCTACTCGTTACAACGGAACGTCAGCACGAAGTTAGCTGTAAGCTTCCCAAAAAAAGATTTAATAGTTTATTATTTAACTTCTCCAAACAAACAACTGATGTACATCCTACCTTTACGGCCATTATGTGCATATGTATCAGTTAATTAGGAGAAGCAAAACTGTATTTTCCGCTTTATGAATCCTCAGCCCGACATTGCTTGTCCATGGACTGAACGAAAACAAGGCAGTTCTTCACGGCAGCGCTGAACTAATTTTAATACATCACTAAATACAGAGGTGCCCTTTGACCCGTGAAAAGAAAAAAAAGCTGCCAATAAGTGCAAGAGAAAAGCAGAGGTTCAGATGTTTAAAAAATCTTTGGCTGAGTGTAAGTGCGAATGTTCAGACGGGCGGGTGAATTCGGCTGCTGCGTCCTCCCGGATCCACAAGACCGGAAAGATACTGGGCATCGGCCAAGCTGTTTATGACAAATTTACTGTCTGCACTCATTTTTACTATTATTGTCGTTGTTGCTCATTTTTAAGTTGATTTAACTTATCGTGCAATAGTAAAACTGTGGACAGATTAGAAATATTACATTTTGCAGGAATTAATGGATAGATTGATATCTATAAGAACCAGAAAAGAGGATGCTGTAAACATTAATTTATTAGGCCTATCTACGTTAGATTACAATTAAAGGTTTTTTTTTTTTAACTTTTGAGGTGCAGTTAGTGTTTTAGTGAAAGTAAACGAATGCCCTGTAAACATTTGAAACTACAACGTAATGTTATTTACAAATGTAAATTGTATCATATATTTACTACAGCTAAATAAAAATGCGCCTAAAACGCTTAAATTCTGTTAATATTTGGACTGCAATGGCTGTATGTGCTACGTAGGTAACAGTTCTAATCACACGCGTGTGGGTGGGGCACGTGCTTCAAATTATAAAATATCTCATATTTTTGACGAGGATGGCCTCTGCTGGTGGGATAGGAGCAGACAGTCTGACTAGCGAATAACAGCTGGAGGGCAAGTCATTGATTCCCAGATAAGAGCATATCCCTCCAAAATTCGATTAATAAGTCTGACAGGTATAAATGTTTTGTAAGTTTTGTACATTCTTGTCCCTCTACTGAGTCAGGATGGCAGTTGGAAGATGATTGTTTTTGGACGTTAACAAGCAATTGTGAATACGAGTAATGGACACCGTTCATTATATTGTTAATATGGATGACACTGGCCATCTGCATATGAGTAATAGTTGATGTGGTCAAACAGGTAGTGAGTACATGAAATATGAACGGGGCTGTTTCAGATCCCCTTATCTGCTTCAGCAAGTTACAAAAGTGTACCAGCGTAATATCCAAATCGAATCGGTAAATGCTTTGGAAAAATGTTGAACAAGCACCAAAAATATAGATTATATTATATAAACGTCATCGATCCCAGTGGAACTGCATGGACCCCCCATAACAACACAGTTCGAGGATAGCTTGATAACCTGAAGAATAGTGCATGTCACCCACCTATCATTAAACATTACCGGCTTCCCAAAACTGATGAGAAGACGTTCGGCTTTTAAAAATGTATGTTGCCTATCAGGGTGATAACTTTTTAGGTTAGAGTTAGGGTTAAACTGCAGTTGAGATCCAGTTACCGTATATGGCGCATGCCTGGCTCATTTACAAGGCATTTTTTAACGTGAGATGATATTTTTATGGGAACTGAGAAACATCAGGGTTGCTTGTGTGGTGGGGTGTGGTTGTTGTGTGGCGTTTGCTTATGTTGCGCAGTCACACGTTTTCTCATTCCTGCCCCCCAAACTTTTGATGGGGTTTATACTGAGAATTACTTGCACGCGAGAGCACCCTAGTGGAGGAGAACGAAAACGGTATGTTCTATTCCAACCTTTTTGCGAAGAGACGGGGCTGATATACACGAAATTTCCATTGCGTTACTCCAGTCATCTCTTGAGTCGTACATATTGCTCTAAATTATATTCATGCTATCTCAAGTAAAAATGGTAAACCCGTTATGTTAGTTTTATATTACAGACTTCAGTGTGCTGAATATGTCGTCATCTTAAATTCTGAATCGTCTGCGGAGTTCTTCTCCATTCTTTTTACTTTTTGGATGTAAGTGGTTAAGAGATGTTAGCTCCAGTCAGCATTTTATTGTAGTGATCTAGGATTCGTACAACAGCAGAATACGGCAAAAACTGTATGTTTATTCTGAGAGTTTTGTCAGAAATTACAGTCCTACATAAGTCCCCATGAGTACTCTGTAGGAAGAAAGTCCTTCAGCATAAAAGTTATGCTCTAATTCCGAATTCTTCCCCCTTTCAGGCCTCCGGGGCAGCCCCAGAGGAACCAAAAGTGTGAAAAATTTTTGGAGGGAAAACTACTCCGTGATAGCAACCTGCTAGTCGTATCTCTCTCCGGAGAGCAGTAAATTTTCTAGCCAGAATGTGTGGTGTGTTGGACCTCGTTTTGTGCTAGTTGTATATCATAATATATTTGATTATTTTCTCTCAGCTGACAATGATTCCGCTCTCAGCTTAGAATTGCTGGAATTTACTCCCTGTCTTTAAAAGACCCAATGATCAGTTGTTACTACACTGTCAGAAAAAAAGGGTACAGCCCTGGTATAGTTTTGTTCCCCAAAGTAAAAACAACATTAATGATCCACAGAGTCTATTTCTGTACCTTAAATTAGACTAAAATATACATTTACCTACAGTTAGGGTACAATTGGTAGACCTTTGAGGGTATAGCCACAGTGACAAGTAATTGTACCCATAAAGGTACATACTGGCAATTTTCTCTGGCACTGTGTGAGACTCTCCTCCCTTCCTGTGATATGGAGTGACCTTGAAACTCCTGACCATGTAAATATTAACTAATGCCAAGCTATAAAACTTTATATTGATAAACCAATATTGTCAGCGTGTGATGACTACACTGCTCAAAAAATATAGGGGTAATTATAAACAAACAATGGTTGGCCTGTGATACAGAGAGTTGTCCTCTATGCAGGAAACATTACTTAATATGACTATCTTGCCATTTAATACATTTCCCAGTGTATTTCATCGTCTCAGGCCCGCTGTGTGTTTTCTGTGGAGCCATGGCAGATGGTGAAGATCCCTCTTGGCACCAGGGAAGCTCGACTCACACCTACGTCACTCACATGCACGCAAATTCTCTCCCTGCTTCCTCCTACCAGGCCTTCTGGGAATGACCCAGGAGTGGAAAGGAGCTTAATAAAGTTTAATGCTGGTTGGATTGGAAGTACAGCCACCCAGAGCTCACTGCAGCTGCGATTTTGGTGGCCCGGTTACGACATCGGCCGAAATCTGAATCTCATTACCAGGCAGTCATAAATTTGGCTCTAACATCCCTCAATTGCAATGCATCAAAATAAATTTTCTGAGTAATTAATCTAATTGGTTGGCCCTGCCTCTCTAGTTGCATAGACCCACCTCCTCTACAATCAGATTGGCTATCTCTCTGAACAAATCATTTTTCCTTCTGCCCTCTGAACCAATCATTTTTTCTTCTGCCCTCAGACAATTTTTCTCTAAGTAAAACTCCCAGGAGCTTGATCCAAGCAGGACGGGGGCCAGAATCCTGTGACACAGGGAAATGAGGAAGGGTGATTTTTTTGGGGGACATGAGTGAAGATGTGGTTAAAAAAACCTCAGAGGAAATTAAACAACACAGGCATTTTGTCTTCAGTGCAAAGGAACCATGCAGGAAAAATGGGGGTCAGGTCCTGAACAGGGCTCCAACGAGGGAGCCTGTCACATGATTCTGCCCCTCCAACCCTGAATTTCCGATGTTCTAATAACAAGGCCGAAACTTTTCTTGATTTTTTAAAATATGAATCAATATCTAATAATCATACTAAACACACTGAAAAGACATCAGGGTTCATAAGGCGGTTGTTGTTAATCATGCATGGTGGATGACTTCCCCTACAATAACGATATTTTCAGGAATAAAAGGGCAAAATGGGAATCTGCAGTGGGCATCATCAGAAGCCTTCAGTGCCCCTGGTACATCAGCCACCCTGCAGCTTAAGGTCCACGTGGCCTCCAGCTTCTCCGGCAGGCCTCACGTGTGATCAACAGGACAACGGGGTCCAAGTGGATCACCTCAGGTGATGAAGCTAATCTTAATCGGCAGGAGAGCTCTCAGCACCACTGGCCAAATCCTGTCCGGTGCGACCCAGACCTGAAACAAGAACTCTCTGCTGGGCTCAAGGCTGTGTGCGGTTCAAAGTCTTGGCATTTGTGGGATAATCCTGCAGAGACCACCACTGGTGATGCCTGTCTCCATGGCTCTGAGAAACGCTAAGGACTTCAATGTGCTGTGTGACACGAGGAAGAACAGTAACCAAGCATCATAAAAACCGGTAAGTGAATTATATATGAATGTGTATCTTCTAAAAAGAAGGGGGTGGTGCAGTGGTTATCACTGTTGCCTCACACCTCTGAGGCCCGGGTTTGAGTCTCTGTTCCATGTGTGTGGAGTTTGCATGTTCTCCCCGTGTCATTGTGGGGTTTCCTCCAGGTACTCCAGTTTCCTCTCACAGTCCAATAACATGCAGAGGTTAATTGGAGTTAACAAACTGCCTATGTGTGTGGGTGGTGTGTGAGTGTGCCCTGTGATGGATTGGCACCCCATCCTGGGTTGTTCCCTGTCTTGTGCCAGTAGCTTCTGGGACAGGCTCTGGATCCCCTGCAACCCTGAATAGGACAAGCAGTTGCAGAAGATGGTTGGATGGATGACAGAAAGAACAGAAACACTAGCTGGTCAGCCATAGGCCGATTGTGAAGTAGTGTCTTCCTTACAATTTAGCTTTTGTGTCTGGATTATTGGTCTCTGTAGTACTTGTCTTTTCTGTTCTGGCTCCTTCAATATAACTAATAATTGATGATCCTTCAGAATACATTTTCAAAAGTACCATGCAAGCATCACTGGAAGTATATTCAATGAATGCTTGGCTAAATATAAAAAAAATGTCATTTGGTTACAATTCTTTTGGTTGATATACTTATTTGATGTGGTCCCGTGTTTCCATACAATCGGTAAATGTGTTTATTTTCCAGATGCTAACAGTAGCCTTAGCTTGCACTTTAAATGACACTGAAATTGTTGAGGTTAGTGCTTTATTGCATCAGATTCAAAGAAGCCAATAAGATACTACACTTCATGACAGATTAAATACATTTTCATTCGTCTTCAGCAAGTGTGAGTATGTGTATCAGAATGCTCTTTTGAATTGAATATATGTCATTACTGTGTAAAATGCACAAAAATGCTGGATTATGAAAATCACAATGAGCACTTTCATGAATACACTTAGGATTAAGGTTCAAATCTCATTGTATAATGTTAAGCTGTTTTGTGAGAAACAGTATGGTTGCCTGATTTTGGAATGTTTTTATCCACCATTTAATGAAACTGTTTCACTGATTATTTTCAAAAAGAAAAGCCCACTGCAGAAATCCCAAGGACCAGAAAAACTCATTGTCTCATTGTAACCAGGTTCATCAGATCTATGTCTGTCCTTTCCAGTGCCACCCTTAAGTGATGCAGCTTTAGTTTTGGTGCGATTTGTCTGAAAATGAAATGGGTCCAGTATGTACTTCTTCTGCATCCTCTCTCTCTCTCTCTCTCTCTCTCTCTCCCTCCCTCCCTCCCTCCCTCCCTAGTGTTGCTGCTTCAATTTTGGTTCCATTTCTCCCTAAGTCGAATCAGGTGTAGATCGTCACCCATAATATGTCTTTGAAGTGCTTATATGACCCATCAAATACATTTCGAGTTATCACATTCACAAGCTCATGTCTTTTGCAGACACCCTTCATTTTGCTACCACTAGGTGGTTTTGCTTCAGCTTGGGAAGTGCAGCTCACAGGGACTCTTGAGTTGGGGAGGGGTCAGTCCTATGAGCAGGACACAGGATGGGTGATGAGCACATGGGGACAGTCCAAGGGAAAAAGGATCAGGGCAGCACAGAAGCAAGGCAGGCAGGGCAGCTCAGGGCTAGACAAAAGACACAGGCGGAATACTCAGTGAGTTACATCAGAAACAACGATACCTCACACTGAGCACGATGCACAGTGGGGCTTTAAAGGCGTGGAGCAGATGGCTTCGTTTGCTGCTGATAAGCTGGCCCAGGCTTCTCCAGGTGGTCGTGAATGTGGGAGGATCGTGTCCGACGCTGGCACCCAGGCCTCTCCTCTGGCCCATACTCCTCCCAGTCGACCAGTTACTGCAGCTTACCCTGTCAGCGTCGAGAGTCCAGGAGGGCCTGGATGGCAAATGTCTCACTGTCATCCAGTGGAATTTGAGGCAGAGACACCCCAGCATCCTTGGGAGGATGGATTGCGTTATACCAGATGGGCTTGATCAGGGACACATGGAATGATGGGGAGATTCTGTAAATGCAGGGAAGCTGCAAACGATGAGTCACTGACCCGAGCCGCTGCCGCAAGCAGAACGGGCCAATGTACCTATAGGGTCAACTTACAGCAACCTGGGTGGTGGAGGTTCTGGGTGGAGAGCCAGCCACCCATTGACCGGGCTGGGGGGTCAGACCTGGGGAGCGGCAATGGTCGACCTGGGCCTTCTGATGCCAGGATTGGGTGCCAAGCTACCGGTGGGCCCACTTCCACACTTTCTGGCACTGCTGGCACCAAGTTTCCACCAATGGGACCGAGCTAAGCAGTGACTCCCAAGGGAAGAGTGGTCGGTGGTACCTGAGGCTGCACTACAACGATGGAAGACCAGTAGCTTGCTGGGAAGAGAGTCCCGGGTATATGCTACCCAAGGGAGGAAGAGGGTCCATTCAGTCAGGCTAGAGGCACACAGGAGCCACAGGATCATCACCACCTGATTTGTTCTCTTCGTGACGCTGTTGAACTGCAGCTGGTAACTAGAGTAAAGGCTTAAACTGAAGGCCTGGAAGGCACTTGCCACAAATTGTGGCACCCAGTCGGACACAATGTCCTAAGGCATCTAGTAATAGTGAGAGACCCAGGACACAAAGATGCTGGTGAGCTAGGTGGTGGAGGGGAGCTTGGGAAGTAGCACCAGCTGGTGACTCTGGGATAGAGGGAGGTCCAGGGCCAGGTGGGACCAGGGGCAGTCTGGTACGGGAAATGGCTGCAGGAGACTGGTGGGCTTTTGGTGAGAATCTTTGGTAGGTACAGATGGGGCAGGATGCTATGACCCCCTCCACCGTACTCCTCCAGCTGGGTCACCAGTGCCATCGGGCAAACTGGTCAGAGGTGGCAGAGACCTCATGTTGGCCGGAATCCAAGGAGGCGTGGACCCACTGGATTGCGGTGAAGCAGAAGGCGAGGGCACATAAAGTCATCCGGATGTCCACCTCCATGATGAAGGGCTGCACAGGGTCTGGCTACTGGAGTTGCGGGGTCCAGAGCCTATCCTGAAAACAATGTGAACAAGGCAGGAATAACGCCGGACGGGGTACCAACCCACTGCTTTTTTGGTAATGTAATAATTATAAAAATTCATTCAAAGATAACTGAAATCAAATTTGTTTTGGAGCAGAAGCTGATTGTTCTTGCTTTGACCTTGACATCTCTAAGGGTGTAATACAATATACTAATTTTTCAGTTTCAGTTTCATTCTTTGTAGGTAGACACTTTAGAAGTGCATCAAATTCTGTCATTTAAGTATTTAATACGATGTCTCTCGCTGTTTTTGCTTTTATATGACCCAAACTTCTACATAAACGCTCAACACCACATTCCACAACAAACAGATCTTCGTTTACGTAAGGGGGAGGGCCGTGCGTACTGCTGGCGTCGAATTGTAGTTTTTTTTTCTGTGTGCGTGTGTAGCGTACGGGGGCGGGACTTCCGGCGGAGACGCTGCGGCGGTTTCCGAGCCTACGGCAGGACGACGGCAATGTAGCGCAGCTGGCCTTTTCCCCGCGATCAGAATGATATCGCAGCGGGAGAGGGGGGAGCTTGCACGCTTTTACACAGTCACCGATCCCAAAAGGCACAAGAAGGGATACACCGTGTACAAAGTCACCGCCAGGGTAAGCCGCAAGCTCCGGGAAACATTCATCTGCGCCGTGGTGATTTTCCTTCGTAAATTTAAACTGAGGTGTTTATTGTCCCCCCCGCCCCATTTATGGTTTTGCTGGCGTTCGCTGTGCAATGTCACCAGTCTTTCTCCGTCCTAAATCAAAGCGCAGCTTCTAATGCTAGCTGATTTCACGATAACACTGCCTACTTGGCCGTGCGGGGGGAATCGTTCGGCTCCGATGTCCAGCTTGTGTGCGTGTTTGGCGATCCGATAATCTTGCTGGCAGTGTGTCTGACACCGCACTGACATCTGGATTGACCGGGGTCTTTAGTGCCGGGAGGCAGGCGACCAACAGTGTGTGAAATGATCGATCACCCAGGGAGACGTGACTCCTGATATTAAAATAAAGATAATTTGGGCGTTAAATAGAAGAGCCCGCTAAACCAGTGCCCCGACATCTGATCAGACCAGTGCGGCTACCACTTTAAGGTTCTGATTTTAATGCCGGGGTAATCAAAGTATTCCGACATGCATGCATATCTTTGAAAATCAGTTCATACACAGGCTTTCCCAATACAGTCGTCTCCTCAACATTATCTACTGTCAAACCAAATTTCGTCACCTGCAAGATTTACCAAGTTTTCACATATTTAATTTCATTATTCTTGATGGAATCCTTTATGTCCTTAGATGAAAGCTGATAAGATGAAATACAGCTTGCAGAGTTTTAATTCAGAAGATGTCATGTTATATTTGTTGTATTATGATTGAGAGTGTAGCAACAGTAGATCAGGGTTTTGGTCTTGAAAACAGCTAATTTTTCTTATATCTGTGTGTGATGATTTTTGACATTGATGCAGCTGAATATATCTTAGACACAGTGAAAGTCTGCATCAGCATAGTTAAGCACAGTCTCACATCTTGCCTTTGTGTTTGTGTCATTTGTAAACTTTCTCCTCATTCTCTTCCACTGTCCAAACATATGCAGCAGGACTTGTGTTCTGTATGTATGTATGTGCACTGTGTGAAATTAGTACCACTGTAACCTCACCAGCAGGGCTATGGGTTTGAATCCCGCCTCCAGCTCTTTCTGTATTGACGGTAACGCTATTTAATTTTGCCCTTTATGTACTCGTACTCATAGTTGCACAGAGACGGGTTTGGCTTTGTATATCCCCCATCTCCTTTGAGATACACATCTAGAGAAACTTGAGATCAGAGGGTAGGGTCAGCCTTTTATCCGGCTCCCCTGCAGAGTGATATGATTACTCTGCAGGCCAAGGGATTTGATCCGATGACCATCTGGACACTGGCATAGATTAATAACCCGCAGATCTACACATGAGCCTTGAATATCGAACTTGCCCATTCTGTGTACAGTTCAAACGTGGTTTACCTTTTAGCATGTAACTTATGTAGTTTGGGAGATATCACCTATCATTATAATGTAAATCAAAATAACCAGAAGCTTATTTTCATTATTCTTTTTACTGCTTGTTTACCTTTTCTGGGTGGCATCTTCAGGCACTACTTTAGTTTAATGTTGTCATGTTCCATTCTGGTGTATGTATCTAATAAGTTCTGCCTCGGAAAGGACTTTATTACAGTTTTTTTACTGTCATCTGAGCTGTTTCCGCACTGAGTCTGCTCTCTTGCTTTCCCCCCAATTCTGGAGGGATTTGACAAACTTGCCCTTGTGCCAGTGCATGCATGTAGTGAGGCACTATACCTTCACGCGATCGTTGAGGTCTGTTGGGCCGTGGTCGTGGGGGGAGTGACTTAGCGTTTGAAGATCTGTGAAATGAGCTGCGCTTGGTGTGTGTGTGTGTGTGTGTGTGTGTGTGTTTTTCCCTCTGTCGTCCTCCTCTGAGAGTTTTGAGTTGTGCACTTCTGCCGTAAGAAGATGAGGAACCTTCCGCTGGCTATGAATGGAGAGTCCAAGGCATATTAATTAACTTGTTGGTGAGAGACGGCACCTATGCAATGAACTTTATCTATTGCGTCCTCCGTGCACATTTTGGATGCCGTCTGTAATGTGTCGGTCTTCTTATCAGGGTCTTGCTGTATCGACAGGCCAGGCAGAAGGTGGGGCAGCTCAGACGGGGTAACTGAAGTGCAGAAATGAGCAGAATCAGAATTCTGTCTCCCGGGGGAGCAGTTCCTTGAATTGGCTCTATTATTAGGGTCTGACATGAACGTGACGGTGACGTGGAGCTTGGAGGGTGCTTCAGCCTTGAGGGTCCTGTAACGCGGTCAGAGCAGTAAGCTGTGACCAGAAGGTCACCGGCTCAAATCCCAAAGTTGGCAAAGTGTTACTGCCACTGAGCAAGGTTCTTAACCCCCAATTGCTCCAGAGACTGTCTGACATGGCTTTCTTTAAAATGTGTGTTGCTTTGGATAAAAGCATTTGTTAAATAATATAATGTATCCGTCTCTGAAACAGCTCTGGGAGGTCAATTTTCCTCTGGGTTTGTCAGCGCCTGTGCTGCTCATAGGTATTTATTTACGTTCATAACCGTGGCAAGGGAGTCACATTGAGTGATGTTCCCAGGGAGCGACCTGTGTCTTCAAGGGGAGTGGGCGATGACCCCCAGTTAGGTGAGGCTTACGGCTTTAGCCGCTCTCATGCCTCAGGTACCTCCTAATCTCTGTGTGGGGGACATGCTCTCCCTCTGCCAAGATACGTGATGAGTCAGCAGTGGGAGAGAGTCGCCCGGTCGGGCTCTACGCTGTGATGAGTCAGCAGTGTGAGAGAGTCGCCCGGTCGGGCTCTACGCTGTGATGAGTCAGCAGTGTGAGAGAGTCGCCTGGTCGGGCTCTACGCTGTGATGAGTCAACAGTGTGAGAGAGTCGCCCGGTCGGGCTCTACGCTGAAACTGGTTTTTCGGGTCACAATGGGCAGAAGACTCATCGCAAGAGGCAGGATGGCGCCATAAGTCCGATCCGATGTTGTAACATGAGGAGCCAGCTGGGACTCAGATGTGTCAAGCAACACACGAGGCACTGTGCAGTATTTCACCTGTGCAAAGAAAACATTTATTTTAGAGAGTGTTCTTTTCAAACCATTTTTGGACACTAGAGGGTGGCATTGCCATATAATTTGTAACAGTCCCACTTTTGACTAAGAATTTGTTTGTATATTCACTTAAAACTGTGTTGTTAAACTATGGTTCTGGCAGGTCAAATCCCCTGATTTTAATTTGACAGAATGAATGTTTTGTATCGATTTGAACTGTGGTAGTTTGCGCTATCAGCATGTCAGCTCCTTTAAGAATTGTCACAGTGTAAAATCTGCAAACATTTCACTTGTTATTGCTTGTTACCTGGCACTGTCTGGGTCTGGTGCCTCTTGTGAATTTGTGAATAATATGTGCCTCTGTCACCGCGTGTGCGTAAGTGCCATTCGTGCGTGTGTGAGCACGGCTCTCTCTCTGTGTTTGTGCCGCCTCATGTATGTGCCAGTGTGTGTCTGTCTCCTTGTGTGTGTGTGTGTCTCCTTGTGTGTGTGTGTGTCTCCTTGTGTGTGTGTCTCCTTGTGTGTGTGTCTCCTTGTGTGTGTGTCTGTCTCCTTGTGTGTGTGTGTGTCTGTCTCCTTGTGTGTGTGTGTGTCTGTCTCCTTGTGTGTGTGTGTGTGTGTGTGTCTGTCTCCTTGTGTGTGTGTGTGTCTGTCTCCTTGTGTGTGTGTGTGTCTCCTTGTGTGTGTGTGTGTCTGTCTCCTTGTGTGTGTGTCTCCTTGTGTGTGTGTGTGTGTGTCTGTCTGTCTCTCTCCTTGTGTGTGTGTGTGTCTGTCTCCTTGTGTGTGTGTGTGTGTGTCTGTCTGT
>JAODLC010000043.1:18341543-18352747 GCA_026781145.1 Hippopotamyrus pictus
TCCCTCCCTCCCCCGGCCAGCCAGACCCGTCTCCCTGTATAATGTCTTCATTGTCTCTGGCTCAGGGGCTGACAGGGGTCTCTCTCCTCCCGGGATCGTTTCAGCAGGACCAGTGGAGCCCATTAGCACATGAATGGAGGTGGAGAGCGTGTCCCAGCAGGCCTTGTGCTGAGGAGCTCTCCTGCTTGGCAACGGCCCCCAGCCCTGTGGGGGGTTAGTGGTGGTGGGGTCTGCAGCTGGTCTGTGCTGATTGCCTCCTGCTTCTCTCGTCTCCCCCACAGATCATCTCCAGGAGGAACCCGGAGGACGTCCAGGAGGTATATTCCCCTCTCTGCGTAATACCTTGGTCTGAGGCGACACTAGGGGGCAGCAGTGAGTGGCTCTGCAGAATTGGAACGGAATTGCAGCGGAACTGAAGACATTTCCAGCGTGCAGCCATGGTGGTGTCCTGGCACCTCCCAGTGCCGGCTTTCTGCACGAAGGTGGTTTTCCTGGAGGCTCTGGGCTTTAGCTGTTGAGATTCAGAAAAAACTGCTTCTATTGCTCAGCAAGGACACCGTGCCGTAATGTTAGACAGCGTTTTAAAAAGAACAATTTTAATGATAATCTCTTTGTGGTGTAAGAGTCCTAGAGCTCACAGCACTTGCTGTATAAATTAAGCAAAGGAGCCACAAAAAATGGTCAAAGTTTTACTTTTAAATAGTGTAGCGAAGGAAGATGACAGCCTCACACACCCTGCCCCTAATGGACCGTCTGGGAATTGAGAAGCCAGCTTATAGAGGGTCTCCATGGATACGGCGGTCGGGTCGTGTCGTAAATGCCAGCGACCGTTATGCTCTTTCTGCGGTGCTACTTCGACACGCACAGATGCTTGGGGTTTCCTTGGAGTTGGGTGTGGGTTTTTCTTGTTTATTGTTTATTGTTTATTGTTTGTCATGTCAGGGGGTGGGGGGGAGAGGCCCTGCTAATGAGAACCAGGAGACAGTGCTGCACGCTGGCATTGTGGACTTCGCAGTCACAGCCGCGTGAGAATTGGGTCACCCGGACCTCAGTTCCTCACTGGACAGCCATGTGACTCGTGTGACAGAAGAAGAAAAGCAATGTTTTCAATGGCATTAAGTGGGGGGGGGGTGTTGTGTTCCGTCACTTGTGGTCCTGACCTCCTACCATAAAGTGGGTGGTGTGTTCAGTCCCTCTGAGAGTGACGTACCCCCCCCCTGCAGAGTCACCCACACTCACACGTCTCTGTGCCGGCTGGCACGCCATAGAGTTCGCCGGCCCACTCTGTGTAACAGTGAAGCTGATCCACTCTGACCACCAGGCAGCATAGTGGTTAAGAACTAGGACTTGTAACTGAAAGGTTGTTGGTTCAAGTCCTGGAAGGGAGATTAAGTACTGTATCATATACATTAATCTGGTATTGGCACCAAAAATATTTTTATGTAGTATTATATATTTTAATATCATTTTGATTATGAGATGCTCAGTTAAGCAGCTAAAATAAACAGCTTGACATTTGTCAATGTTAGGGGTGCAATACTTTCCCTGCACACATTCCACTGTCACTGTTTACTTTTGCTTACTATTGTTTCTCATTGCCTATTGTCCTTTCTAAATGTGTAATCCTGTAAGTTCCTTTGGAATTAGCTAGTATCTGTCTGTCTATTAGTGCTGCACCGATAAGGACATTTCTGGAACCGACTCTGATACTGAAACTGATTGTTTGTGAGGTTCTGCTTATATAAGTTTAAAGGCAGACACCACCCAGATAAATTAAAAAATAAATTAATTACATTACAAAAATATGAAAAAGTATTTTTTTTTGTAAAAAAATCACCAACTCTTGCATACAGCAACAGTCCCAGAACACTCTATTTTATAACTGCATACATCTTGTATATTTATAATATTTATAACAGAGAAGGGCTGATCATCAGGTGTGATAGACTTCTTATTTTCTGAGTGTCTTTTGATTTAGCTCTTTCTGCCCTGAAGTAATGGCGGCCTGGTGGTGCAGTGGTTAGCACTGTTGTCTCACACTTCTGGGATCCGGGTTCGAGTCGCCGCCTGGGTTACATGTGTGTGGAGTTTGCATGTTCTCCCTGGGTCATCGTGGGGTACCCTCTGGGTACTCTGGTTTCCCCCCACAGTCCAAAGACATGCTGAGGTTAATTGGAGTTAATAAATTGCCCGTAGGTGTGAGTGAATGGTAACCATGTGTGAGTGTGCCCTGCGATGGGCTGGCCCCCCTATCCTGGATTGTTCCCTGCCTTGTGCTCGTTGCTTCCGGGATAGGCTCCGGACCCCCCCCCGAGTGGGTTGGACAATGGATGGATGCCCTGAAGTTCTCTTTTGCATTACTGACAGACTAGTGTTATACGGCAAGACTGTAGGATTTGTTTTTCAGAAACTCATTATACTCTTCCTCGCCTTAAGGTGAGCAACCAAGTTTGTCATGTTGAAATGTTTATTAGTAGAGTAGTTCCTCTTTGTTAAATTATATAGAGTAGTGTTTGCAAAATGCATTTCTAACATCATTTTCACTAACAATAAAATAATTCAACTCGGCAGACATTTTTCTAACTGTTTAGTACAAGGGTGTGCAAAGCAATATGGGTCATTTTGAAGGGAATTATCATGCTTAATCATTGGCTGATGGCCGATTGTTGCTGTATCGGCTGATAATGATGGCTGGCTGATACTCTTTCTGTGTCTGTCCAGCTGTTATTCTCTGCCATGATGTCACAGCGTGATGAGTTCTGTACGCTGGTACAGCGGGGGTGTCGTCCCAGTGTGGGGCTGTCACTCGTCACACATCCCCCTTTATTCCCGCTGCCCCATCCCGTCCCGGCTGGTCTGGGGCACTCTGCCCCCGGGACCTCAGAGAGAACGGCTCGCAAACAGACGGGACCCTGGCGACACCCCAACCCCCCCTCCCCCACTTGCTCTCAGCCGCCCCCTCACCCGTACCTGCCCCTCCCTGTATTTCAGATCACCGTGTGGAAGAGGTACAGTGACTTCCGGAAGCTTCACCGGGACCTCTGGCAGATTCACTGCAGTCTCTGTCAGCAGTTGGAGCTCTTCCCCCCCTTCGCCAAGGCCAAGGTGTTCGGTAGGACCGCGTGTGGGGTGGGGGGGAGACCCCAGCTCTCTGTCAATGGGACTGGTGTTGTTTGCTCTATGCTGCATGTCTTGGCTCTGCTTTACACCCCTCAGAACAGGGGGTTCATTCTGAGCCCCGGAATGGTGGCTTGGGGGAGATCCCCCATTTTGACCCAGGGCACGCACACATATGGGGGGGCAGCCACATGTGACATAGCTGTAAGCAAAGCAGGAAAGTGGTTTATGGACGGAAAACAAGGTAAGCTGGGATGCTGAGTTTTCTGGCAGTTAGGAATGAAAAGAGCTGCATAGGACTGTGTTCTCTGTGGAAGAGAAGGTACACCTTTCTGTTCAGGGTGGGGGCCATTCCGGAATGTATTTATCAATTCCAGTCCAAATCAGGAGATGGAAAAAATATGGGGAACAGTATTGGAATTGAATTTGAATTTCAGGAAGATTTAAATTCCAACTCCGTTTCCATTTCCTGATTTGGGCTGGAATTGATGAAATGCATTCTGGAATGGCCCCCACCTTGTGTTAAAGCAGCAGCTGGGCTTAGCCTGGGGCTCCGAGGACGATCTAATTGGTCCAAAGAAACTTTAAAGACAGTTTCCCCACAGGGATCAATAAAGTATTGATTATTATTATTATTATTATTATTATTATTATATAAACTCCACTGTTCTGTATAACCCAGTCAGTAACTGGCATCTGCCGGTCGCCTCAGATAGGGCTGCACGGTCCCCCACTCCTTATTTTGGTATTTCCACGCCACCCCGCAGGGCGCTTTGACGAATCTGTGATCGAGGAGAGGCGCCAGTGCTCCGAGGACCTGCTGCAGTTCTCTGCCAACATCCCTGCCCTCTACAGCAGCCAGTACATCGAAGACTTCTTCAAGGTTTGTTGGACAAGCCCCGCCTCCTTCTGTTTGCCATGCCCAGCAGTCAGTTGTGGGTGGAGCTTAAGTCGATCTGTAGGATCGAAGGAGGTAGGGGACTTCAGTTATCCATGTATGTGGGGTGGCGATGAAAGGCGCCTTCATTGCTCTTCCCATTTGGTTCGGGCTGGGTTTAACCTGAAAGTCAGGCAGTGACTGACAGCGCAGTAATCTCGCCCACTGTGGCTTACAAAGCCTTGCTGTTCCTTGTTAAGGATCCCTGCTAAGGTAATGACTAAAAGATGATACACAGACTGCTCAGCTCAGCAGCCACTATATACAATGAACTTGTCAGGGAGGTGGTGTTCTGAACAACAAATAACTTTAGTCATTCTTCATTTTTTTAAAATAAAATTTGAAGGGAGGAAACTCCTGTGTTTTTCATTTATGTTACTGTTGCTAGGCTTAATTATCCCATTATAACGAACACAATTTCCTGAAAGGACAGATGATCTGTGCGCCCGTTCAGTCGGTCTCATAAACAACGCTCACCCGACGTCTCCGTAGGCTGTGTAGAGCCCGTCTGACAGCCCGCTGGTTCTGTTCCAGGGAGGCGAGGTCCACGACGGCTCGGAACTCATCGGGCCGCCAGAACCCTTATCAGACTTCCTCGCTGACAGCTTGTCAGACTGCAGCTCTGAAGGTAGGACGGCCTGCGAGTCTTAAAGTGGCCAGCAGAGGGCTCTGTGGTGTCGCTGGATGTAACATGCATGTCTTACTGGAGGGGTAGCCTTTTTTCAGCTGGATTCTTCAGGTATTATGTTTGAAGGATATATATTTCATAGACAACAGGCACGATGGTGTGTGGCTCCATGGGACTTTCACTGAAATCCTAAGGTTCTTAACTGTAAAAACCCTGCTCAGGACATTGCATAGATGGCTGACCCTGTGCTTTGAAAAGCAGTTCTGGGCCACTGTAACCCTGGAGCATGTCCCAGGAAGCACAGGGCACCTCCGGGACAGGATGCCACTTGTAAGGCACATGGACCCCATACCCACATAGTGTGGTTTACAAATGCCTGCTGAATAAGTGCATGGACTGCGAGGGGAACCCCCACAGCATGGGGGAACCCCCACAGCATGGGGGAACCCACTCTCAGAGCTGGGGTTCCCACCCTAACCCGGCGGTGTGAGACTACAATGCTAACCGCTGGGCTCCAGTAAATCAAAAAGCCAAAACTTTATTAAATTTAATGTGCATTTAGTATCAGACATTATTTACAGTTGTATGGTATGATGTGTAAGCTTTAAGCATAGGTTAGTGACCGTTAGTCTGAGGAAAGCACAGTCCATTGGCTCCACAAACCGACTTTTTAATCAGCCTTGACTTTGTGGGAGTGGTCATTTTTGCAGATTGCTCTGATTGGGCAAAATAATCTCGGGTCATGCCACTCAGAGTTGCTTGTAAGTTTGTGTGTTACTTTGGCTTTTACAGAATCACTGTGCCATAAATTAATTGTCCAGGATTCAGAATTTACTCAAATATATTTGTGTCCTTTTTTCCTGCACAGTGTACTGCGTTTGCATGGGAAGTATTTGAATGCATAATTGTTTGAATTTATTTTTTATTCAAATAATTATGGTTATTGCTGTTAACCCCCCTGAAAGGTGGCACGCGTGGAGCTTTCTAGCCTTGTGGCGTGTTGATAAGAGGCTTGGGTGGGGGGGGGGATGGGGGAGACAGGAGGAACGGTCATGTTTCTCCAGCAGCTGTGACCCAGAAAAATGATGGGCATCATCCGGCAGTGCCAGTCGGTCCCTGTGCCCCTCGCCCGCATTGTTCTCGCAGAGACACTTCATCCCTGCTACCACTAGAGGGCAGTGATACAGAATACAATGCAGTGCCTGCCTCCAGAGAGAATCTGGCTGATGGGAATTCTGCTATCAGAAGGGACAGGGAAAGGAAGCGATGTGGGAACTGCTTTGAAAACATTTCCTTTCTTTTTAACTGCACTTCAGTCCCTCCCCTAACCTGAGGCCCTGTTTCCATGGTACTTGAAAACATGATGATAAAAACACTCTTGCAGATTCATGTCGCTTTATAAGTGGATCAGGCTCCAAAAAGGTGTGACACAAAGCACAGGTGGCCTCCAGGCTTCCTGTTTGTGCCACGGGCCGAGGCCTTGGCCAGCCCCTCCGACTGCTGTGTGCCATATGACTTAACTGAAGGGGACGGGCAAGTTTGTTGTCGGTGGCTCGCTTGTGACACGGCGATGACTCTCAGGCAGATTTTGCAGCGGCTACATCGTAAGAACGGCACTCGTACTCGTGCCGAAGTCTCGGCTCGCTGCTGCTCGTGACTGGCGTGTCAGTGTGACTTATTATGGTTATATTGACGCACCATGATAGAAAAAACTCACATCGCGATATTTGAATTTTTTTTATCAATATTGCAATATCTATAAAACAAAAAAAGTTGAATTTTGCCAGAAAAAAACTATAACCTAATAGAACTTATCTACTAATAGCGTCTTAAATAAGTTGGCAGTGCTGGCGTGAGCTGTGCCAACAGACAGAAAGCAGTGTCAACAAATCACTGGCTTTTGCTCACTATCGTCTCTATGGAATCCAACATATTTCCATACAGCGGAAGCCAAATGTCTTTTGGTGACCAGTTCTTGTTTGTGTTTCTGCTCCTCACTAATTTTTGCAAAATTTCTCACAAATGTGCTGCACAATCTATGAATGAGTCAAACAGAAAGTGCAAGAATGAACTCGTGCATCTGCAGTAAACTTCAGACTATTTTTTTTTTTTTTTTACATATACATCGTCTTGAAAAGGAACAGTTATTAAAATAGCAGAGCCTGCTAAGCAGAGTAAGAGTACAAATGTTTTAGCGTAACTTACTGTCTTAATCCAGCTATCGCGATCTTTGCAGTGTAACGGTTGCATATGCATATTAATGTTGATATTAATATCGCACATTGTGCAGCTTTGGGTTGCCTGTTGCAGTATGGTACAGGATATTTATACACTTGTATGCTGTGTGTTCATTTTCTGTTCTCAGTTCAGAAAGACGTCGGAGGGGTGGACGATTCGACAGCTGCCAGTCATTCTGAATATGGAGGTACGCGCTGCTAGCGAGGTGCTGGGAATGAATGAATGAATGAATGATGTTTTAGCGGGACAAAGACCCCCTTATGGGTAAAAACAGACCCCAGAGCTTCACAGTGGGTGGCTTGTGTTCCTGGCTTATTTAGGGACCTTTCGGTGTTCTTGGGCAGTAACAGACTTGTGTAACACCTTCTTAGCCAAGGTCAGCATATCAATGGCTTCCTGACACCCTTCCCTGTTGTTCATGATGGGCATTTTCTCTCAGGTAATATGATGTGGGTCTGAGTTTGCCATTGTATTGGCACGTGGTGCCGCAGGGCTTATTCCAAGATAATTTCAGACTCACTGTAGTCAGCCGTGTTAATAGTTGTGTGTTTGCTGGTTTTCTGCGTGTGACTCTGCAGGTTTAGACTCTGTTCTCATGATCAGAAGGTCAAAGGTTCAAATCCCGTGGCCAGCAAAGTGATGTCACTGTTGCACCCCTAAGCAAGGCCCTTAACTCCCAATTACCCCAGCAATGCTGGCTGACTGATGTCTCTAATGTGTATCGCTTTGGATAACTTGTCTGCTATATAGATAAAAATGCCAAATTTGCTGATGGACCTGTATATCCCAGAAAAATTTTATGCTGTTTGTGAGACTGGGGCAGCAATGAGTGGAGTAGGATGCCCCCTAGCTCTTGTCAAAATTGGCTTCTATCCTGATGGTTGGATGAAAAATGTTTGTTGCACTGGCATGGGAAGTTCTTGCTATAATTATTTTCACCAGGTTTTCGAACGCCCCCACCCCCAACACACACACACACACACACACACACAGAAACACACACACACACACACACACACACACCATCCCGAGAGCACTAGGGCATCCTAGATCTGGTTAAACATCATCCATCTCTTTGGTGGGGCTGCTCTGGAAATACCATTCAATCTGATTAATTTCTAATCTGATAATCCCCCAGCAGACATCTGGAGACTTGCGGCTCGTTACTGAATAGGAATTTAAGGATGCTGTGCCCTTTGAATCCGCCCATGTCTCCCGATGCACATTTTGGGATAAAGTGATAGTCCTCTTTCAATATCTTAATGAAGATTCATTCCAATATGTTAATGAAGATTCAGAATCAAGATGATAAATAGCTGGGTGACTTTGTGAAACATTTTAGTGCCTTCCGTGAACTTTTAGCTGGAAGCTGTAGGAGAATGTTCTAGAAATATGTGTTTTGTCACAGCTTAGTTTGGTAAATGGAAGGTTCTGGTGCCATGGTAAGACGGCAGTTTGGTGGACAAGTTCATGAGTTTTTAACCCACAGATCAAGGGAAATGGTATCAGCCCAGCCTTTGCCTTTGTGTGTGTGTGTATGTGATTTGAAATTGTGTGGTTCAGATTTCAAGTGGGATCCTGCTGTTGTACCCTTGAGTAATGTGCTTGAATTATTTTGATATCTGATATAGGTAATGGCTGTAAGTTGGAACCTATAAGGTAGTGATATTATTAACAGTTCAGGCTTCCTGAGCCTGTACATCATTTTTTGTTCTTTTCTATCCCCGCTACAGCCTAGTTCATACTCCACTTGTCGGTCCACATGCAATCAAGCACTCTGACTTTCGCATTTATACTATATTTGTCTGTGTATGCATATGGTCACAGTCAGCACATGGATATAGCAATGTTATTCCTCCAGACCAGCAGAGGGCACAATCCTGTAGCCTCTTCATCTTCATGGTCTGTAGGATGCTTACGCATGAATTTATACACAGGAATACTTGTGCTTCTTCAGTGATGGGTTATATACGTGTGGGAACATCTGCAAGTCCTCACTCAGCTGCTCCATTTAAAGCATCCATAACTACAACTATTGTTTTTCTAGGCTTTCCTCTTTGACCACCGCTCTGTGAAAGTCAGTGCTGCCACCTACTGGAAATACTTAGTCATGCACTGTCAATTCTTTGCAGCCGGTGGACACAGAGTGACCCGTGTCCCTGGCTCTGTCAGGTATCTCCAGCGACAGCGATCTGATTTCCCTGCTGGTGGACACGGACTCCCTGGCCGACGTGGACGATGGAATGGCCTCGGACGGGGACTCGCCGAACAAGCCGCCCCGCGGCTCTAGCCCCTCGCCGCTTCCCCAGCTGCCGGACAACTCCCAGGATGTGGAATCCAGCCGGGCCAGCAGGGCGGCGGTCTTCCCCAGTGCCCTGAGGCCGCGTGCTGGAAAGAAGGACTATCTGGAGAGGGCCAGCGAGCAGATCAGGCTGGCAGTGCAGAGGGAGGGGGAGCAGGACTATCAGGCTGCCTTCTCCTTCTACCGCAGTGGCGTGGACCTGCTGCTCCAGGGCGTGCAAGGTACTGGAGCCACTCAATCTCCCACTAGTCCCCATGTGATATTAATGTGCTAGGTAGGGGTTTCTGAGATCTCCCTTGGACCGCCTGCTTCCTGGGCCTGCCCCATTCCCGATCCTGGCTCCGAACTGGGAATATCCTGTTGTGGGATTTTGGGAGGGGGTGGGGGGAAGTTTCTGTAAAATTAGCGCTCAGGTTGGTTAGATTAAGTGCCGTGTCGCACTGCCTGCTGTAGTCAGCAATGTTCAGCAGTACTGCAGTGTTCAGGGCGTGTTCAGGCAAGTGCGGAATGCTGCCAGAGAGTCGGAATGATCATGGAGCTGACTTGTGCCTCGCCATTCTCCTGGATGGCCAGCAGGAGGTGACGTCCCTTCCTTTATCCAGTCAGGTGGAGTCTGTGGACCGGAAAGGCAGGCGCACTTCAAACCCTTGTACTTTCAGATTCTAATATCCTGAGGTTTGTGTTGGTCTGGGGCTGCACATCCTGGCAAGATATCAGGGGACGACTTATAGGCAGGATAAGTTTGAGTTTTGATAAGCCAGACCTTGAGGGATGTCTGCTGCGAACGCTGCTCTTAGCCCGACACACAGATGGCGAGCCCACCTTTGATTATTTGATGTGTCTCTGTGTCCTACACCTGCTGTTTCCCATGAATCTACATTTAAGGACTCCTCGCAGTGCCGTGAGGTCCCTTTTGCAGTGCGTCGCTGGTTAAGTCTTATATGGCATGTAGGAATATTTCCCAGCATTCCTGTTCTCTTAGAATGATGTTGGTGTTTTAACTGCTCACCCTGATGAGAAACACTATTTAGGGGGAGAAAATGGCAGCACATCAAGTGTTTGTTTTGGTTGATTAACTGTTGTAGCACTGTGGCCTCACACCCCGAGGGTTGTGGGTGCAAGCCCCACCCCTAGCCTGGTTTGCGTCTGACAATAATGCGCGTCATCAGACGTTCTGAGAGCGCTGCTGCTTGCCATAATTACGGCGTAACCTGCAGGAGAAACGCACTCGTTCGCCCTGACGCGTTAATTGGACGCTTACGCAGATGTTTTCCTGTGTTGTTGTGCAAATAGTTTGGGGGGTAATTAGGGGGCGGTCGGAAGAGACGGAGCTGCTGCCATGCTGGGGCCGTCGGGGGCGTCCTCTCAAGGTCCACGCTGCCCCTGGGGGCTTCCTGTGTCTGGGAGGGGGGGGTCCTTCTTGCTTCACCTTTCTTCTGTGTCGGTGCGCAGTGAGATTCTGCTCAGTAGGGGCCCGTCTTGTTCACAGAACGGGATCCTCTCGCCGGCTCCCTGTAGAGGAGTTTGTTTTGCTGTACAGCCACCTTACTTGGCCAAGTCCTCACTGGTCATTGGTTAGGGGGTCCTCTAGAAGGTCTGGTTTTAGGGAGTCCAATCTTCACGTGTCCTCTGTGTGGTGATGGGATTGACCCCAGGCTTCAGAGCCTGACCACCCGGTTTCACAGCCGGCTGCGTACCTGCTAATCAGGAGTGGCTGATCGCGGTGCCCGTGTCCATCCCCTGAACTGGTATTGCCCCCCCCTTGTTATCTGTGTTGGGTCTCCGCTATAGATATTTGAGTTTTGGGGTGTGGGGGCTGACTTTCTGTTTCTATTCTGGTGCCCCAGGTGACCCCAGCCCCACGCGGAGGGAGGCGGTGAAGAAGAAGACCGCAGAGTACCTGATGCGGGCCGAGCACATCTCCTCTCGGTACCTCCGAGACGGATCCGAGGTAGGACACGCAGAGAACCTGACGCGGGCCG
>JAODLC010000043.1:18400301-18434120 GCA_026781145.1 Hippopotamyrus pictus
TTGTAGAGTCTTAAAGCACTTATGTAAGTCGCTCTGGCTAAGGGCGTCTGCCAAATGCTGAAAATGTAAATGTAAATAATATGGGGTTTCATAATATTTGGCTTAATATGCCATATACAATACTCTCTGTCTCGGTGTCTGGCTCCCATAAGTAGCTTGTACTTGTTACTAATTGAAATATTCATATATCAGTCCGTAAATACTAAAGACTTTGAATCAACTATTTATTTCTTTATATTACTATAGAAAGAATCACCGATCTATACGTTTGTTTATAGAGATCATTTATTTTTAATATATTTTTTATTTATTTGTTCCCTTTTTTGTATTTAAGTCGAGTGATCACTCAACTGGCTGTAGGCTTCATGGAAATGTGCGTACGGATAAATGAACGTGACGTAGCGTCTGTTCGGAGCTCGTGCGGCGCATTCACGCGCCGACAGTGATGCGTCGCTCCTGCTCACCCATACAGTCGAGTGTTTTTCTGCACGCACGCTCGTGTGTGTGTGTGCATAACAGAGACAGAGAGCTCATGAAGGACGCCCCATTGTCTGGTCCCCTCTTCATATTCAGCACTTCTCCAGGTGATAATAGAGGAAAACTAATGACTGACAGGAGCTGAAACAGTAGCGGCCGGCTAACAAAAGCCCCGGCGACTGTCCTGCGCTTCTTCATTAGCCCGGGTTGAAACCTTAATCACAGCCTGGTTCTCTCTGCTTATGTACCGACCCTTAGTTTGCATGTTTTTTTTAAAACCCTAAGAAAAAAGGAAGCGATCGCCGGTCCCGCGACTCCACAGACCGACCCGCAGGAGCCTCACGAGGCGCATTAGCCGCTTACGATGAAAGGAAGCTAATGTGTCATTTAATTAGGTGAGCCGGCGCGTCTGATTTCGCCCAATCGCGCTATTAGCCCGGTAATTACCCATCTGCCTAGCAGGGAAGTGGCAAGGCGAACACCCAGCTAATAACGTTCTCGAGGGCTCTCGACGCGACGAGACGGACGTGGCGCAGTGTCGCCTCGAACGGTCTCTGCGTCTCGAGAGGATGTGGTGCAGAGCTGGCTTGGGGGGGGGGTGTTTAATCATTTATGCAAGCAGATATTCTGGGTTTTTCTACATGTTCCTGAAAAGAAACATTAAAACAGAAGACAGTCCCTGTCAGTGCAATGAGCAATTGCAATTAGTGAAGGTGGCTCTTGTGTTGGTGTCGCTCACTGGGTCATGCTGTTCCCTAAATATTCCACGGTTATGGGTTTGAACCCCAGCTCTGTATGTGTTTCCCCTCATGCCCTGTGCATCTTACGATAGATTATAGGCCCACCGTCACCCCTCAAATGGAAAATGGGTGAATGGGTAGCTCTTGTATTCACTGTAGTTTAACAATTACAGAATATGGATTGAATATGAAGAAATACTGTAATTTAACTGACAGTTAACATTAATAAATCAATTAAACCTATTATTATATGTCACATATTAGTGCACATAGACCAGGCCTAAACTTATTATTAGTGCAATGTTAGGTATAATTAGCAATCAGTTGGCTGTTAACCACGGGTTTTCCTTCCATAATTGGGTTCACAGCTAATTATGCCCAATCTTAGTCTTACAATTAGCAATTAACATGATAAAATTGCTGTAGATTATCAGAAATAGATGTATAGTTTAATGTGGAGGGTCAAAAGATTGCTCATGACTACAGCCGTCCATTACACCTTCTCAAGGCCTGTGATCGTTGCCAAATAAGACCACAGAGATGAATCCCAAGACCAAGAGATGAATCCCAACAGAAACATTACAAGAAGTTGAAGGAGAAATAAAGTGTTGAGGAACTTACATCAACACATCTGGAAAACAATTCCATTTCTACTGAATGGAAGGCACTGATTTATTTTACAATACTGAAAAAACCGAATGAATAAAAACTCATAAATTTTTCCTCATTTCACATCAGTAAGTCTATGCTAAAGATCTCTCAACAAAGGATGAGAATTGCTTAACATACAAGCTTGCATCAGGATAAGGAATGAGAGATTGTTGATGCTTGATGGATAGTTAAAAAAGGGAATACCAGAAGAAGGCTAACATATGCTTCAGTGATTACAACAAACCCATGATTTTGTTGACCGTGTCAAACTTTGGGGCGTTCTCTGGTAAATGGGTGTGCAAGAAGACCCAGTATATCCATAGACCATAATGCTTAAAAAAGTAAAAAAAAAAAAAAAAAAAGGAATGGAACAACCAGCAACAAGGTGGATGAACTCAATATCCACAACAATTAATGTGCCGTTGGGAGTCTTGAGGATATGACTGAGAATGCTCCATATATGGCTTCTACCTGCTATTTGGCTGAATGACAGTTTATTCAAAATATAGTCAATCATCACTTATGATTATTAAACGAAAATTAATGTGAAAATGAAAATCTGCTATACAAAGTCTAGCCCTCACTTGCCGGTGGGAACCATGATATCATTTTACCAAACATTGCTGGGAAAAAATACCACCTTCGGGTGGACCAGTTAGCCACCTGTTGCATCCACATTAAGCTTCCCCACTACCTGGGAGAAGCCCCCCCTTATGAAAATGCTCCCAAAGGACCTTTAAAATGGTTTGGAGAAAAAAACGCTTGCAGTTCTTAAGGAAAAAAGAAAGTTCTTACGACCACACTGGGTATTGCGCTAATCCACTTGTAATCCATTTATGTAAAGTATGGTTAAGAAGCTCATATCAAAACCAGCCAGAAAGATTTTGTCGTTTTGGGATATACTTGGAATATGAGCCTGTTATTGATTTAATGCTTGTGGAGTTTAGAATGTATCTCTATCCACAAAAGAATTTGGCAAAAAAATGCAGTGGCATTGCTTCTGAGGTCACTGTTCTATTCAGAATTTTATCGTTACAATGTAACATCTGGAGAAGAAGTTAGACGGCTGTTACAATAAGGCAAGTGCATGTCCTCAGGGATGATTAAAAATAAGGGGTGATGGATGAGTTAAGGTTTGAAAGCCCACAGTGGGTGGGATTATCATGTACTGTCAATCACTGACAGCTTGACCTGTTTTTCATAGGTTCCTTTGAGTTAATCTCAGACAGTGATTGATGGTTAACTCTAATCCCACCCACTGCTTCAGTTCAACCAATGTCAATTCAACATATATAAACAATGAATCCTCTGCACAAGTAGTAAAATGTATGGTTTCCTACATGTAGTAATAAGTTATTTTTCCATTATTGTTAATCTTATTAAGTTCTATGAGTTTATATATCCAGGAGAAGATCACCGTGAACCTGCCTTTCCCAGGAAGGACAGGGTTTGAGATGGCAGCACCCTGACTGTGAGATAGCCAGTCCGTCATCAGACACACACAATCACACGCTATGAGCCATTTGGAGATACCAATTCACCTAACTGCATGACTTTGGGCTGTGAGAGGTAACCCAAGTAACCTGAAGGAGACCCAGGCGATCACGGGGAACCATGCAAACTCCACACACTGGGCCGGACACTGCATCCAAATTCTGCTGGAGTGAGGCTGCATTTGCCTGTCTGTCTGTCTGTCTACTCATTCATTCATTCATTCATTCATTCATTCATTCATTTATTATTATCATACAAGAAAAAAAAGAATTCAGTTTCTTACTGCCAGTGCCAAAACTCTGGAGAAAAACAATTTTACGTACCTCTAGGATGAAACGTATCACAAACTAGCATTTTAGGCTGAACTGTTAGCAATGAGACATCTCCTGCATTATGTTTTTACTTCACATCGTTAAATGAAATTCCTTCCACAGAGATGTTTGGGGAATGTTCTGCAATGTATGCTGTCTTAATAAATATCTACAATTACACATGCGTAATGTGACAAGAAAGTAACGTGTATTCATTACATATTATTTTCATAATCTTCATAAGGTTCATCCATTTTCCGGTTGTATGTTTCAACAAATAATTGCTTGGAGTTAAGGTTAATCAGTGGCAGATAATGAACTTAATGAATAGCAGATCCTGGCCTTTAAACTCATTAATTAATTCAGAACAATTGCCTTTATTTCTAATTTAATCGTAGAGTAATACTAATCAGTTACAATAACTGTCATGTTGCAAATATGTATTATATACCGATTTCTTACAGTGCCATTTATTTATTATGCTAGAATGATGTTGTCCAACTCCTGGAGCATCATGGGAACTATTTAAAGCTGCATGCCTCATTCTCAGTAATGATGCATTAAATTAAAACACAGCCGTATGCAAGATTTCTTAGAATAACTTTTCGGCACTCATATGAGATTTTTTTGAGTGCAAATGGAAATTATTAGTCCCGGGTAAACATTTAAAAATGTACTTTGTTATGCATAGATAGACTTAGAATTGACCTATCAGGTGACAGTGGAAAGAGGCACAGTTAAAAGACCTCATGGACCATAAACGTGATATAGGTCAGTATTGGAAGATGTGTATAGTGACCCAGTTCTCATGTGTGCTGCCTCTGCTCCTGTCACCTTCACCTGTGCCTTATTGTCCATCATACGCTTCTGTTCTCATTTTTCTCACCCCTTTCCAGACCTTGATGCCCTTCCACACACCTATACTCCCTTCAGTGACCGATGCCCATCATGTATTCCCCATCTTTCCCTTTTGCTGATGCTGAAACGGCTGTTTGGTGTTTTCATTCCTCTCTACCATTTCGTTCCCCATTCTGTCCTCCTGGCCCCATATCATGTGATTCCATTCAATTTCCATCCTACAATGAGTCCAAACCTTGTACTCAATCCCTGTTCACTTTTCTATTATTTTCCAAAATTAACCAAGACATACTATGACAGTGTCCTGTTAGAGCAGTGTTACCCGTCCATTTAAGTTATCTACCTTCAGAGGTTATTCTTCCCTTTCTAGACTTTTCCCCTCACGTCTTATGGTCACCAGGAGGTCGAGCTCAACAGATCCAAGCCCGGTTTCAAACAGAGCACTCAAGCACCCTTGTTAAACATTGCTGAGGGATGGAAAATCACGGGCAGCCGAAGGGGGGCTCTCCCTTTGACCCGTTGATCCCGGCTCTGCACCTTCGTGACGCTGAATGTCGGCTTTCAGGTTTCCACGCCGCAGGACCCCACTCCAGCCTGTGCGCCTCCTCTGGCTGTTCAAATGTCGTCTGACAGCTGAAGGACATCAGGCTTTTCATGCGGCAACTGGAGATTTTTTTTTGTTTGAGTTCAAGATGATTATATTGTACAGAATATTTTCAATATACATCAATAGATATGCCATCAATGCACTGTACTGTGTATCTAAGGAATGCCTTTAAGCGTTACAACTGTGGGAGATTGATTGTAAATGGAGTGAGAAGACCAAAGGGAGCCTGAAAGGGACAAAAAACACCAGATTATCAGGGATAAGGAGTCTAACTTTAGTTGGATTCTGTAGTCTTCCAGCAAATCACATACTGATTTGCTCTTTGAGAGTTACTTTCTCAGAGCTGACAATAAAGCAAGAATGTGCACATGAACTGAAAGGGGAGAATTGTAAATAAATACACTTTAACGCAGTATAAAATGTCTCAGTATGGATTTCAAGGTCGACCCACTTGATGTGCACAGCAGGGTTTGTCTGTTTCTAGCAGCTTCTGTGCCATTGAATCGTGCTGAGGTCTGTAGCATATATCTTCATTACAATGAGTTTTACTGTTGGTAGGGTGCACGGTGCGGTGGGCTGAATGTATCCTCACACCTCCAGCGTTGAGGTTCAGATCCTGCCTGTAGCCCCGTGCGTGCAAAGTTTGCATGTTCTCACCGTGTTCGTGTGGGTTTCCTTCCAGAGTCCAAAAACATGCAGCTAGGTGAATTAATGACTCCAAATTGTGCATGTGAGTGTGTGAATGTGCCCTTTGATGGCCTGGCATCTAATTCAGCATGTTCCCCTCCCCCATGCTTCCTGGGATCAGTCCCAGACTTGCCGTGACCCCCCTATTAGATAGGCACTATGGATGGATGGTTGTGTTACTGGTATACATGGTAAAAAAGGCTGAGGCACCAAATAGCTTTTTCTTAATCTGGGCACTGAAGGCATCTTGTACAGATTTTTTTCCAAAATTTGTGTGCTGGCTCTGTGAATCGTCCCCGTTTATTGTATAAATCTGTCGCCATATGTGGGGTCTGGTAGGGAGCGACCTTGGGGATTATTCCAATGTAATCATAGCTGGTGCAGTTTTCACAAAGAAAAACCCAATGGCTTTGGCTGGTTTTTACTTCTTATTTGGTGTCCAGCCTCAAAGCTCGCAAACCCAGAGCCCGAGGAGCGATATCTGGAATCACCTTCCCGTCGGCATCTTGCTGACCAGCCGAGGTGCATTCTAACCTCAAAACAGGGACAGGGTCACCAATCCCAAAGCTCTTCAGATATGCTTGCTGATGAGTTCCACTATGCAGGAAAAACACCTTCTGTAATCAAGGTCTGTGTTGGACAGGCGTTCTGTCCACTGTGTCCCTGGCCTCATGCCCTCAGTTTACTGGGACAACCTGCTGACTCTGTACACGATACGTGATTCTGGAAGAAGGATGGATGGATGTAATCAAGGCTCATAGCTAGGAGACACACTTATGCATGTTGTTAGTCTTAGGCACGCCTTATTGTTTTTTGCCCCTTCTGGAAGTCTTTGTGGATGGTTTTTCAGAGCCTGAGGCTTACATGCATGGTTTGCCATTACAAAAAGTCCCTTTCTTTCAATGGCTAGTCACATTCAGCTACCTCCATGCCTAATAATGTGTAAGCATATATATCACCCTATTTCTCCTGGTCCCACCGGCAACGCAGATCCAGTGTGACACAGTATTCTAACTAAGCAGTAAAGTACCATGTGGCTTGTTAATATTTGGACTGATTTAAAGCATTTTATAAATGCTTCATTATGCAACGGGTTTTGGTAGAGTCAGGATTTTAGCAGCTAATTATGGTAGGTGTAATGATGTCAAGCCGGTTACAAATTATTGCAGTAAAAAGAAATGGTTAATGAATTCAAGCTGTATCGCTTAAACTTGTCGTTCCAGTGTGTCGACATCTAGGGCTGACAGGATGAGGGTTTCGACATATCACATGCGTTTGGGGAAAAATCACGCACTAGCGACCACGTCCGATCGATGACGCCATCATCTCCTTTAATATTCATAATATGCATCGGTAAATGTATTAAATCACACGGGGGGTGGGGAAGATTCTGCTTAGGAATGGCAAGCACACCCATTTGCTGTCATACATCACCCGTGCATGCAAATATAGTTCTCTGGTTTGGAGTATGAAAGAGCACTTAGTCATACTCAGATAAAACGGGACCAGTTCGGCTTGGGGAACGGCACTCCGTCATTGTCTAATTAAAAAAATAAATCCCAACAGACTCAACCCACCCAAAGTCCAAAAGAAGAAAAAACGTTAATTATGTGCAGCACGAACGTATATATATGGCAAATTAGTTACAAGGTATTTTTAATTTGGTCTTCAGAATAACATCTTATTTTTATAGGTTATATTAACATGAGAATCTTCAATAATGTTTCACGGGGCCCTTAAGCACAGCATTAATAAAACTGATGAGTACACGCAATAATGAACATTGGCCAGCCGCGGTACTCTAAATAAAATTAATGAAAGCACGGCCTACGCTTAGAAGTCATTTCTTACTCGGACTCCGGCCTTTAATCATCTATTTTGAGTTAAGAATTACAGCACGGCATTAAAACAAAGGACGGGGAGCAGAGAAGCGGGCCAGCGGTAAACGACGGGGCGGGGGGACAGTCCTCGTGAGGCAGGAGGACAGTAGTGCGGCCCCCGTTTGTGCAACCGCGCTCACAAATCCCCTCCCAGCCATTCTGTCTTTTCTCTCCCCACGTCTTTTATTTTTAAATGAGCCGCACATTTTATAAACGAGCACAGAGAAATGAAAAAACGTTTTCCAGGATCCCATCAATGCATGCTGACGCATGATGGAGATTGTCTTCAGATTGATGTGCCCGTAGGTAATGTAACCCAGTCACGCTTCAGCTACGAGTAACGAATAACTTAATTAATAAACTGATAAGCACTAATTTATCTAGGACATCTGGTGGGATGGGATTAGCATCACCTTGGGGTGTCATCATTCTCTGAGGTGCTGGATGCATGTGTAGATGATGACGTTTCAGCACTGGAATGAACATCTTTTAGGTTTTTATAATTTTGTTAGAGAAACCGATTAGCCTAACATTTGGGTGAACTGGCATCCCACCCAGTGTCTGCCTCAGCCCAGTGTGCTGTGTTGGTGGGAATATGATCCAGCCCCACCCCCCTCACATGGGAATAAGCTGACCAGATTCTAGGGAAACAAGTCAATCGCAAGCCACACACACAATTTGGAAAAATCAATTACCAATGGAGGGAAGCCCTTGCAGTATAGGGAGGACATACAAACGACACACATAGAGCAGCCAGAGAAAGACTGATGGATATTTTTGGTTATTTAACTCTTTTAGCATCTGTATCCCGGATACCAGGGCAGTGACATCACGTGACCCTAACTCCAGACACATCCTTTCAAAGTAGCTTCAAGCTATAATGTTCTAGATATCAAAGAACATGTAATACACAATTTATTTAATGCACGAAAGAGAAAAATTTCACTGTCAGGATTTTATATTTATTTAACAGATGCTTTTATCCAAAGCAATATACAATTTTTTTTTTTTTTTTGCAAAAAGTAAAATTAGCCAGTCCCTGAGGTTAAAGACCTTGTTCAAGAGCCCAAAGGGGAAATCGCTGGGGCAACCTTAGGTTTTGAACCAGCCACCTACTGATCATAGGCTCAGCATCCTAACCAGCTGGGCCGTGGGCCTCTGTGTGTGTGTGATGCTGTCTCCATACTCTCTGCATGCAGCCCTTGCCGCCACAGAGGTCTGCACACGGCATTTCTCACACTACATTTACCGCTAAGTGCTTACGTAACACGGACCCGCGAAAGCACTTGGGAGACCGTCCGGCTCACTGGCCTCATTGTCGTAACCCGCAGCATCGCCAGTACTTAATTATGCTTATTTGTTTCTGTACTTTTCGTTTCTGGCTGAGCATACTTTATTTTTTTGCAAACAAGGAAGTTCAAGACCGCATAATAAATTCCCCCTGTAGTTTTTTTTTGTTTAATCAAAGTAATCAGCCGCCAACCATAGTCCCAGAAGAGGGAGGGAGGGACAGATTCAACTTACTGTTCCCACGAAGAAGGAGATGAAAACATGTAATGAACGCTGAGAAGATTTGAATTATTCAAGCTGGCCTTAGATAATGACACTCAGTGTAATTAAGGATCTTATTTACTTAGAAACAGCTGATGTCTCTTGATCTGGAGTCCCTGCATTAAGTGACCTCTAGAAGTGGAAGACAATGGGTCTGTTAAGTGTGACTTGGAGGATATTTTTGAGAATTACTTACAGGGATCTGTTTAATGGCTCAGAACATCTTGCTGCATGGGGGGTAGAGGGCAAGCTTTGTGCCGCTGTTGTAATTATTTCAAACGATCCCTCCGTACCCACCCCCACAACCCCGGAAGGCAGTTTTTTTTTTCGCAGATGCAGGTTGTTCAGGGTTCGAGGGCCTAATTGTGTAGGAAATGAGGTGACTAGATCTCCAGCGCGCAGGCCGCATTACTTGTGTGTCAGCATGTCCTGAAGCCACAGTGATGCGATGCGGGAAATACTGGAATGTTTTGGGGGAGGGGCAAGGTCGAGGTACAACTCACCTCTAACTGATGGTGTTGAGAGGATGCAGCAAGACACTGCTGGAGCCAATGACCTGGTTCTGGTGGCCTTACAGGTTTTCTTAGTTGTGTTTCCTTGGTTTAGTCTTCCTGAAATATCCGATGGGCCTAATAAAATCACTCCATTCTATCCTTCCATTTCTGTTTCCCTTGCATATGTTTTCCCTCATGAAGAACTTGGGTTTTCACACAATATTTTAGCTGTGAGACAGATACCTGCCTTTGACTGTAATTCCTTCTGATATAGAGCTGTGATTCTTTTTTGAAAGTCAGCTGAAACTATAGAGTACATGTAGGGGGTGCCTCAAGGCTCACTTGTGAGGTTTGCTTCTTTTCCAGTTTGGCATTTTCACAACTGCACTTTCAACAATTAGCATTGGAATTGATCCCAAATAACTGTGTAAAAACATTATAAATATATATGCACTCACCATTAAACCCTTGATTTGAACCCACAACCTTCCACATGGGATCACAGCCACACGCCACCTCATTTTCATGTCTGCCAAAGATAATAGGTCATTGTTAATATTAAGAATAAAAATGTTCATGCAAACACATGTCACTGTATGTGAAACATAGGATAGACTCCTGTTCCTCCTATAGATCTGTCCAGGACAAGCAGCTGGAAAATAAATGGATGGATGTACAATATGACTTAATTTATATACAGCCTTTTAAAGGCAATTAAGAGCCCACTGTTGCGAGACTAACAGATCCAGCAGTGCCACTGTGTCAGAAAAGGGCAGATTCTGTCAGAAGCTGGAACCTCCTTAGTCACTGGCATTTTTGCAATACCGTGGCAGGGATGAATATGGAGAAGATCCACCCATCTTCTACCACCACTCATCCAGTGCAGGGTGTCAGTGAGACACCTGGGAAGCAGCCGGCAAAGGTGGGATGTGAGTCCATCGCCTGTAGTCAGAAATAAATTTATAATTTAATACATTTTTAATTTATGAATTTAATTTATTTAAAAAAATGATCATTTTCATTGAATGGGGGTGGAGGTAAATTTCTAGGGGGTTTATAGTCATAATCACTAACTGGTGACGTGCCAGATCTGTAACAAACAAGTAGGGGGGGGTTTAAAGGATTTTTTTAAGCTCATGGCTATGTGCCTGAGACACACACACACACGCACGCACGCACGCACGCACGCACACACACACACACACACAGACAGGTTTGTAATTATATTTTTGTGGGGACTCTCCATTCATTTCTATGTGGAAAACTTTAATCCCAGCATGATGACCTTAACCTTTACCCAGCCCTAACTAAACACTGAATTAATTTACAGGTCTTTGAGGGGACCTGAAAAATGGTCCCCTCAATGTCAAATCACAGATTTTTGTTATAAACATATAAACATAATCACATACCCACAGGGCGAGCTCCACACCCACACAAACACAGGGAGAGCTCCACACCCACGCAAACACAGGGAGAGCTCCACACCCATACAAACACAGGGCGAGCTCCACACCCACGCAAACACAGGGCGAGCTCCACACCCACGCAAACACAGGGCGAGCTCCACGCCCAGGCAAACACAGGGCGAGCTCCACGCCCAGGCAAACACAGGGCGAGCTCCACACCCACGCAAACACAGGGCGAGCCCCACGCCCAGGCAAAAACAGGGAGAACTCCACACCCACACAAACACAGGGTGAGCCCCACGCCTACGCAAACACCAGGAGAGCTCCACGCCCAGGCAAACACAGGGAGAGCGCAACATTGGCTGAGTAAAGGTTGGATTTGAACCCCCATCCTTGGAGTCAAACAGCAGTCATGCCACCCACACTGACTTACCAAAATCACAATTTGGCCCCAGCGTTGTGTCTCCAAGGATGGTTGCCTGCTCTCTGCATTCTCCTTTGCAATGCAGGTTTGTCGCGGTTTCCTGCGCACTGGTGACTGTGACCTAGCCTGCACAGTGTGAGGTCACACAGCAGAAGTGCAGAGGGATCATCCCAGATTTGGCCTACATAGCATACAGCTGGGGCCTTCCCTCCATGTTCAGCCGTAATTGTGATTATAAATCACAGGAATACAGCAACATAAACAGTTATTTATGCAATGCACATAATTAACAACAAGAATAAAAGGAGAAACAACTATCTCACTCCATCACAGTTCATCCTTATTTTGGAAATGGTTCTCTTTTATTTAATAGTTATGAATGGGGGTTTGTCAGCATTGTACATCTGGTTTTAAGGCTCTCTTATAAGAGAAGAATAAGTCTATAGCGTTACTCTAGCCCTGTTACAGACAGAGAGCTCAAGACAAGCCCTGTGATTGGCTGAAGGTGAGTGATGGGCAGTACCGGTCCTAGCCGGTGTGGCGCCCTAGGCGAGCGTCACCGCCAGCGCCCCCCGCTTGAGGCAAAGTGAAATTTGCTGGCAGTTCGCCGCCTCTTCAGAAGTTGGCGCCCTTAGCATTTGCCTATATCGCCTATGCCACGGGCCGGCCCTGGTGATGGGTGAGAGTACGCCCAAAATAAGACCTTTCAAAATAAAAGTCACACAACCCTCGGGGTAAGAACTGTGTTCTCTCATTGGAAGTTATTGTCATTAAGAGAGCAGCCTATAAGGGCAAAGGGAGCTGAAGAACTGTCTGAATGAAAAAGCTTGTTAACAGCTGACTCCATTGCAGGTGTGCAGTTTTGTGGAGAAATCAAGAAATCAGGGTCTTATAAGTAGACTGCACATGCTACATGGAACACAGATGGAACACTGATTCAAGGAGAAACACATGAAACACTCAGACCTCTTCCTAAAACGTACATTTAGCGGGACCCCCCAGGGTGTGTCCCCCTGGTGGCCTCAAATACTCACTACACTGCATATTAAATAATGCTGAAGGGAGCGTGTTCTGCTACAGAGCTAGTTAGCTATGAATTTCTGACTCTACTCTTTAGTTATTTGGTTTTTAAACATCTGAAAGGGGCCCATAGGCAACAAACCTGCAACAAAATGAAGCAGAGGTTTAGGAAATCGTCTGTGCTTACACGGTGCTTCTGTTATGAAGAGCATGGAAATCTCTTAAGAATGCGCAGCTTCCGTAAAGACATCGGGACAAGGCGTGAGCAGGCCGTATAACATTCAGACAGAAGTCTCACTGGACTGAACAAGTGGATTTCATGCAAAAAAAAAACATGGAAGAATAAACTCAAGAGATGATTTAGACACCTTTTAAAATGCAGATATAAGTACCAGGTTTAAGCCCTAACACACACGCTGTTTTATCCAAAGTGTAATACAAATCAAACATGTGCCCCTGCAGACCGCTCTTAAAGTATACCTGATGATGACTGGTGATGGGGAAGAGGGGTTAGGGGCAGGAAAAACAGGTTTGGTGGTACTCTGTTGCTTAGAAACATAAAAGGCACAGTAATTTTAATTGGCAAGCTAGACAAGCTGAATAAAATGCTAAAAGAGCTGTTCAGCCCAAAAATCACTGCTAGGATGTTTGTAAATGCTCAGAATGAGGACCCGTCATTCAAACCAAGACTTTTATATAGGAGAAACATGTTATTCTTGGGCCACAAGTGGAAGTTAATATAATTATTATTAACATTGTGGTACAATGGGATCCGAGGGTTTCACAGTGACATGCTCGTTCGCTGATATGAATCCATTTGCCCCATTGTGCTTGGTGATTGTCGTTAATTCCACTGGACAGAGAACCAGTAAGGAATGTCGCAAATAAACCTTGGAAATATTGGCAACAAGCCATGTTTTTAGTCAGTTATTAACACGTTCATAACAAATTATAATGGATTCATAAGGCATTATAAACATGGCTAAAAATCTTTACTAATAGGCATACATTATATCTATACGTATTATGAATGTTTTATGAAGCTCTCGTGTATGATGCACCATAGATTCCGTTAAAATGCATTATAAGGGTCGGAAACTTCAAGGACGACTTGGGAACAGAATGAGGTGACATGGGGAGAGGAAGAAGGCGGACCTTATTGGGGGAATGGAGCTGAGACGGCTCGGAGGAGTAAAAACAGACAACACAAGAGGAGAGCAGGAGGACAAAGACAGACATCAGGTCTCAGGAAGGGCTTCACTGGCACTGAACCTTTTTCAGTGGCACATGTGGTGCTACATTGATGCATCAAGCGATTTAGGGTTAGTCCCTGTACATAGATACTGGACCGTCACACTTGAATGAAGTATTTATTAATGATTTTAATGATACAGAGCTTGATCAGTTGGCATCACCAACCTGTGCTGGATAGTAGATGGATAATATAATGGATAGATATATGCATGGATGGATAATCAGTTAGGAGGACAAAAGAATAAGATATAGAGTAATGATGTAGCACAGTGGTGCTTTTGGGGACTCGGAATCTGCACACACTTCTACAGGTTAAAGCAAAACTCCGCATCTGGAGAAAATCAGGTGAGAATGACCAGGTCACCATTTTTGCACTCAAACCCAGTTTCTTTTTTTTTTTCGAAGCAGATATTTTAAAATGATGCATGTCCTCTCCTCTCAGAAGTCCCAACCATCCCTGAGTGACATTCTTCCTACATTTTACTCACCTGCTGCCTGGTGATGTGATCTCCGTGGCAACGGGTGCCTGCCTGAGGGCTGGTTTCAGGGCTAGGAGCCCCCAGTCAGGCCCGATGGGGAGGGCTGCGATCCCAGCATCACTGCTGCCCCCCCCCCTCACCACAGCGTACAATCCATCAGGTTCATTCAACAAGCTTGTCACTTAACTCAATAATGCAGCTATGCTTCTGTTTCTTGTCTGAGCTCCGGCTGCGATCATGATGATGGTACCTGCAAAATTGTATTTTTTTTTTTATTTTTTTTTTTATGAATATCGATCTGTGTATCTTGTAGAACTGTTTTTCCAGGAAAGGGAGATGGGTGAGGGGACAAGAGTCAACCTCAAGATGCATGAGGCTGACGAAACGCCAGGCCACAGCAGGACACAAGCGCATAGTCAGATAATAAAGGCACGTCGTTTTGTCCGACCGCTGGTGTAGTATCCAGAGGAAATCTACACAGATGGAGAGAAAATGCAAGGTCCACACGCGCAGAGCCGGGGGCGGGAATCAAATTCACAACCCTGGAGGCATGAGCGTCCCCGCTGAGTCGCCATACCGCCCCCCACAGGCAGACTCGACACGGTGCAGCCTCTCAGCTAATTCGACTCAGATCGGCACCTTCATTACTGGGTTATTATGACTTTGCCGATCTTGTATAACTATACAGTTTCCATGAGCTGAAATGTGTTGATGCTGGGGAGACAGATTGGGAGCGACCCTGGCACAGGTTTTTCGGGGGGGGGGGGGGGGCAGGGTTTTACAGTAATATAAAAATTTTGCCAGAAAAAAAAAACATCCTGGGCTTTTTTTTTTGCCGCTTTGTTTTTTGGCAGGTCCAGTGATCCACCGCATCCTTCCTTGAAGACCGGGATCTGTGGCAGCGTGGGTGGTGTCAGGCCACAGACACTATGAATGCCAAGGCCCCCCATGCTGAAAGAGGGGTGGTTAGGTCCAGACTACCTCAAAGAAGGGCTGCTTCCGATGCTGCTGACCGCTTACGTGGCCAGGTCGCTTCTTTGGCATCTTGTGGGTAATGAAAGCACACTCTGTGAACAGCACTGCAGATTACAGATATAAAAGGAGTTATTAAAGCACCCAAAACCTCAAACCACTCAATCCTGCCATAATCTAAGGCAGATCTCTTTACATGCATTTTATGCACACAAGTAAATTCAATACGATTTAACAAGTCTTTCCATGACAGTATAAAATTAAAGAAAACAAGAAAAGAAGGTCAAACTAATAACATAATTATAATTAATGGGAAAGATATATACTGTAGCAAATATATGTGTGTATATACATAGGTTACATGTCCCTCAACAGGAAAAGCGGTTTGAAAATCCATATATACAGCTCTAGAAAAAATTCAGAGACCGCAGCACAGTTTGTTGTTTCACTCATTTCTAAGTTTATGGGTGTCTGTCTATGTTATTTTTTATTTATTTTTTTTTTGCCAAACTACTGTCTGGTTCTTCCCTGTTTCTCATTAATTAAGGGCTTCTTCCTTGCTTTATGGGACCTCAGTCCTGCTTCTAGGAGCCTGATATGAACTGTCCTAGCAGTGCACCTCACACCTGCACTTAATGTTTCCCATTCCTTTTGAAGGTCACTTGAGGTCGTCCTCCGATTCATGAGAAACTGTCAGATAAGTTAATGGTCATCTCTGACATTAGAATGTCACTTCCGCCCTCTACCTGACTGGTTTCTGGTCGTTCCCAGTGTCTCCTGCTTCATCTTATTCTTGTGTACTGCTGTCTTGTAAAATTATGAACCCAGAAGCATTCAGATGCTCAGCATGGCCTTCTGCCAGCAGAACCACGATTAAACAAAGATTTAAAAATGCAGATTTGTTTAAAAATATAGAGTGGTCTCTTAATTTTTCCTGTAGCTGTATGTAAAAAAATTATAAAATGACAACCAATGTGCTATTTCAGTAAAGGGTCACACAGAAAAAATATGACACATACTATATAAAGCGGTGAGTGGGTTAGCAGGCTAAGTCTTTGTGTCAGAACAGTGCAGGTTCGAGCCTCAACAGAACTGTCACATGTCAGCGGGGCCCTGAGCAAGGCCCTTAACCCCCAAGCTTCAGGGGTGCTACACGTTGGCCGACCCTGCACTGTGAGGGTTATGGAGAGCAAGATGGGGTAGGAAAAGAGAAGCATTACAATGTAGTTGTGTGAATAGTAAATAAAGCATGTTTGTTGTAGAGATATCAAAGCATTTTTTGGGTAAGTTCTAGAATCAGGCTGTAACTGACTCTGCACGGTATCATTACCGATACATATTTTACTCTTTTGAATTCTCCCGTTACTATGTAGCACCTGATCATGGTCTGAGATGGACGTCTCAGTCTTTAAGACCAAAACTTCATTTGTGTGCGGCTACGTTGTGTCAGGTGTCATTTCATCAGATCCCATTCAAACTGCAAAGCCAGCATCAGGTCTGGATGTACATAACTACCATTATAAATATTCCAATGGATGTCTTGCTTTTCCAAGGTACATTGTACAATAGTACAAAGTATATTGTCTTCACAGGCTAATCGGACGAAGGAACAGAGTTTATTTTTCATGTGCCGGGTCTTCCTTTCACTTTTAATAGCTTTTTTTATGTCAGTCAGTGGGATCACATTGTCACATGACACGTCACATGACCTCACCTCCATGTCGCAAGCTTCCAAATAAACACACTGTGCCACCGATACCTTCCCTCCGAGGCGAGTCCGAGCCAGAGAAGCCATTCCTGTGAGTCATTACAAGCCTCCCGGCCCGGCTTCTCTGCCGGGGGACGGCTCCGGAGAAGGACGAGCGCGTGACTCCTCTAGTCTGGCTGGGATGCACGGAGGGGTAAGCGCAGAATACGCGGAACCTGGCAAGTCCAGAATGACGCCCGCAGCATTTCTTGTTTAACATCGCCAGGGCAGAACCTGCCGCTGGTCCTTAAAGAGATGTAACTGCAGCTTTGGCTGTGAATCACGTCGGTCAGAAGTGAGCAGAAAGTGTGCAGAAGTGAAATTCTTATGACCGATGTATCCTGTGGTGCCGTTCTTATAACCAGTGAAGAACATAAGGAGGGTGTTTAGAAATTCGCCAAAAGCACTACAACACCTCTGTAGCTGCTCACCATTACTTCGGCGATTCATGATGGCTTCTGTTAAAAATGGAAAGAGGGCTGACTTGCGTTGCGGAGCACAGGAAGGCCTCAGTCCTCCCCAGAGAAATACACACCATCAACACAACTGTATCTCTCATCTCCTATTACTCAACTATGTCTCAGTTTCAGTCAAAAATTTCATGATTACACCTCCTTGCTGGAAAAGTAAACAAACTGCATCTCCTAATTCCCTAACGTACATGAAAATCAAAAGTACTCTCTGTTTTAAAAAGGCAGCTGTTATATTAACATATAAGAACGAAAAAAGAAGTAATTTTAATGGTGTTTTTACCCAGAAGTGCTGTTATGGAAATTCTGGGAAACTTCAGATAAATCATTTAGAAGTAACTATCTAATTATAAAAAATATCTTTGAGGCCATCTTACACCGGGTATCTGCTCTGTATGTCCTGGGAGGGTTTCCAGGCTCTCTGTAACTCTGTATTAGAAACGCTGTCATGGATGGATGGGTAAATAAAATTAATTTCCTGAGATATAATATGATACTTATACATACCCAAAGGAATCTTAAGTTTAAGAAGAAAAAAGGTTGTCTCCGCAGGAGTAAAATGACTTGAAGTATCGTTATAATGAAATACTGTTTGGCAGCTTGGCATGCAGCTGCCGTGCATGATGGGTAAATGCTCTCCATGGCTCGTTAACCCTTGCTTTTCAGTTACGTTCGCGTCTGGCTGGCTCGTCATCGCGGTTTCGGTTAAGGATCTCTGGGCCGCCACGCAGGCTCTGGCTTCGGGCCTCTCATGCTGGCGGACTCGCGAAGACCCTGGCACACCGCCTGCAGGTCCAGAGCTGCCCCCCACTCCCCCATCAAGGGGTTAGCCAAAGGAGGGCCACCGCGGTGGCCGCAGGCGGCAGGCTGGGGACGCGGGAACAGGAGTCTGGCCGCACACCCCCTCCCGCGGTCCGCTCCGCGGAGGCACGCGGTCACTCTGCCGTCTGTTCTGCCGAACCCTCACCCCCCCCCCGGTTCCCACCGCTGGCATCCGGGGGGGGCGCCGCGGCTGCCGCCGTGCCATTTTGTCTTCTGCTCTGCTCCTTCCCCGACTTTTCTGAATTTCTCCACATAAATAATGCGAGGGCCCATCCACTGAGGGGGGCTGCGGGGACCGTCGCCAGCAGCTACAACCCTGTGTCACATGACTGTCTGTGTGATTCACAGACACACTGGCAGCCTTTTTGGGGGAGATCATGATGAGGAGTTTATTAAACAACTATGTGAAAAAAGATAACATTTACAAGTGAAGAAAAACGAGTTAATTAGTAAATTCAAGTATGCGCTTTTTTATGTTTTACTTTAGTTTTTGTATAATTCTAATTACAAGTACACTTTTACACAATAAGAAATCAATTTGTTAAACAACGCAGCTGTTGAATATTCTTGATTAATATTTAATGTTGTTAAAGAGTTGTGCAACGATCACAAATTACCAATGACTACAAGATCAGTGGGAACTGTAGCATATGATGGCCATACACAGGTTAATGCCCATATCCTGCATGAATGACACGCCGAAATGCATGCTGTCACATGTACATATATTCCCTGCTTTGCGATTATTTTTCTCACTGACCTTTTATTAAACCAATCACAAATTCTGCTGCCTTTCACCGAATCCACTTATGAACACCTGCTGGGCCCCGTTCCCTTACTGTAGTTGATAAATGTAATGTTTGCCGTCGTTTTCTTTGCAGGACATACATTTTCTCACCAAAAGCCACGCCTGCAGTGCCTGGGCGGGGTGCAGACTGACCGAAAGCACCCGCGTCGTTTTGTTGAGGGGCGTGATAGATCACCCGTCCGGAGGATGCGCCCTTGTCAAGCAAGCACACCCAAAAGCGGTCGAGGATGCCAGGAATTCTGGGTGACGGCTGGATGACAGTGATGTAGCACGGGCGAGCTCGGCGCCGACTGAGACAGGCTGCACGCCAGCAGGTCTTGCAGAAGCCAGGTGGCGCTCTCTGCTTCCCAGGCCGCGGCCTCTCACGTCGTCTCAGCCACCTTGACGTGCGGCTCCAGATCGACATGCTCAGGGGTCAAATCTTTCATCTGCCCCACATGATTCATTTAAAATATTCCGACATACACGAAACATTGCTTTGTAGTCCCACAAACAGAAAAAGCATCAACATCGACCTGTGACAAAAAAACCTTTTAAAGACATTTTAAACTATAAATAAGCAGTTCAAGCTTCTTTTAAATAGAAGCATCCTATCTTCCGAAGCCCCACCCTTAATGCCGTCCCATTGCTGTTGTGACGGATATCCCACACCAGCTGGAAACGCCCGAATGTCTCTCTGGAAGGCGGCACTTTGCGTTTTATGAACATGGAATCTAAGGTCGAGAATGCCCAGCTTATCCACGCCCGTGCAGACGGCGGCAGCTCGAGCGAGGAGTCCGGGAATATCAGTCATAGGGAGAGGCGTGACGCATATAAATGACGGGACTTGTCTGGACTATCAGCAGGTCAGGGCAGTTTATGAACTTGGAGTTACACCGAGTCATAAATCATTACAAACAAGCTCCAGGAGAGAAAGGGGCCCCCTCTGTTCCCCCCTGCCCCCTGGCCTCGACCCTCCCACGTTCAATGAGAGACCCCCCATGATGTCTAAGATGAGCGTTTTAAAAAATGATGTAAGAAGGCGGTAATGCTGGGCTTGACAGGAGACGAGGAACCAGCCTCAGCCTTGGTTGGGGTATCAGGGTGAGTAAGAGGACACAAGTCCAGCCTTTCATCTTGGGATGAAGTGAAGCCATCTCCAGGCTTCTTTGGCACCCTTAGCCTCATGCCTCTCTCAACAAATGGGACATCATTTTCTAAATTCCACCAGCTGAATTCCCAGCTCGCTCAGCATGTCCCACAGGAGTCCCGACCATGGATCCCAAACTGCCCTTAACTGCCATCCTCAGCTTCATGTAGAACTTCTATTTTATTTCACAGGACAGGTGGCTACTTAATCCTGACCTCTGGCCGACACCTGGACCTGTCTGTCCTGTTCAAAAGACCAAGATTACAGGTACCAAAGGTATTTCACCACACCCACGCCCCCCCCCCCCCACCTACAAAGATGCAGCTTGACTAAAATAGCTGATGGCCCTTCGCACTTACAGTAATGTGTGTTACCTAGTAGAAAAAAAAAAAACGACATCCCATAAATACTCACACCACAGGACCTGCCTATTCCCCATTAAACCTTCGGATAGAATAGTTGATCTATCCAGGACAAAGAAGACAACCTTGAGAAATTAACGTAAGGTTTATTATCCAATGAACATATGTCAGTATGGAACATGACCCTATAAATAAAAATATATCCACCTTACCTGACAGCTTTACTTCTCTTCTTGTTTTGTGAGCTAGCCTTAACCTGTATGCTAATACAGGAAGAATAAGTCAATCGCCAGGTTTATTGCATGTTGGTTATCCAGTGTCTTGTTTATTTTATGCCTTGCAGATACAACAAAATTAAGAAATGGCACCCCCAGGTGTGGTGACACACTCATCAACCCTTTCCTACACGTTCACTTAAAATTCCTACAAAATTCCCTACAGATTTTTAGGAATCCTACACCTTGTTTGTGTTTGAGGATATATAGTTTTTCTTTTAATTAAGTGGATTCTGCCATCTGTCCCTCACCCTTTTTCTTAGAATAATAGTTACCAGTTGTATCTGTTATGATAGAAACAGACAAAGTATAAATGAATAAACAGATGTTATACAAAAATGGCATAATTCATGACTGTATCTACCAAGTCTTGCTGGAGTGCTGAAGTCGTACCAGGAGACACTTTGGTTTTTTTGGGTCTCTGAAAGAAGAAGCTTAACAAAACGATAAGGAGACAGATAAAAAGGGAGGCATGGAAATCACATTAAGAGCTGCCCGAGATTTGCCTGGTTGTATGATCCTGGCTGGCATAACATCAAGTTGATGAAGTGATCATTTAAAAAAAAAAAAGGGCGCAACACAAGCACACTCACAGTTGTTTTTCAATAACAAGATTCTCATTGAATCTTAAACTTTCAGAACCTACTTCTGAGAGTGTTTGCATTGTGTTCCAGTAGAGCAGGGTTATTCAAATCACGGTCCTCGAGGTTCGAGCACTGCTGGTTTTCCAGCCTTCCTTTACCTGTCAGTCAGGTGTGAAGCCTCTGACCAATCAGAATCAGTAATTATTGAACTAACTACCTGGGAGAACTGAAAACAAGACCTGGATTTGGAATCGAGGTCCAGATTTGAAGAACCCTACAGTAGAGTGTCTTTGGTGCATGTCTATGGGGAATGCACTTTACTCACATCACCCCCTACTGGCTCACTTCAGAACTGTCACCAAGTGTGATCAGGTGCACATAAATTGAGACACACTTCTCACGTCAACCGTCATCTCCTTGTATATAGTTGCTTACACAAGTCACTGCAAAGTAATATTCCAGGTTATTCCATCACATCTGATTCATCTTGACTAACCCAATGCGTATGGCTAATTTAATTGCTCAGTGTAACTGATTGCTGCAGAAGATGGTGAAGAATGTTTAGGGTGGAAACCAGGGCTTGCTGCTCCCATGACCTGTGGCATAAATAAAACCAAAAGTCTCAGGTTCTGTAGGTATTAAGCAGTGAGCTTTTTGGGAGCTTTCGTGCTTCTGTCTTGCCTGTCTGTCTGTGTTTAGAGATTTGGTTTTGCAATGTCTTTGTTTAATTTGTATCTTTCAACACTATGTCCTGCTTTATCTTGTATTTGATCCAAAACAATGTCCTTCTATGAGAAGGTAGGGTCAGCCAGTCCCTGGAGAAACTGGGGTTAAGGGCCGTGTTCAAGGGGGCTGGCCCAACTGTGAAATCCACGGTCATATCCCTCTGAAGCACACCACGGATGGTGTAGGTTTAGGTGTGCATGGTAAAGACGTGTCCCTACCGATTTTGTGAAAGTACCGTGTGTGTGTTTTTTTTTTGGGGCAGTGTGTTCTTGGTTCATCTGATCCCTACCAGTGCTGAAACCAAACCTACACCCTTGCACACTACCCATCAAAATGACAATAATACAACAGCCCACTTTTAGGCAGAGTTCCAAATTAGATTCTCAACAATATATTATGGGCTGATGGAGACTGTTATGGAGGAATCTATGATTTTATCTCCCCTCACCTGCTCTGAAGCTGAAGAAGCACCAGCAGATTGATGAGGGTTTGAAAAGCACAAAAAGCAAGAGCTGGGCTTCTGTTACCCTTTGTGTTTGGGTTACATGCCCCATTGCTGCCTGCCCCCGTAGCATGTGCGTCATCGGTAGGAGGGGCACGCAATCTCTTTTATGCCCGATGCGCAAAATCACGGATTAACACACTTTCTCATGTTGAATTCTGGGAATTTTTCGGTGCCCGAATTCAGGCCTGAGGAAGGGCAGCTGTTATTTAGGCTACGGATGAAACTTTGGCAGGCTTGACGGGGGGGGGGGGAGCTTTAAACTGCTGCCTTGCACTGGTGTCACTGATCTGCGAAGCTTTAAGTGAACTGCTCTGGGAGCTATAATCTTCCCTCTTTACTTTCACTGCTAATCCCCGCTAATTGCTCCCCACGCTCAGTCTCTAGCACGTCCGGCCACCGCACGGACACCATCGTCCCCGAGCTGCCAACGGTGCAGCTAGCAGTTTCGTTTAGCGCTCACCTGGCGTTGTGATGTTGTGACGTGTCATTGGAACACTGGCTAATGCTAACGTGCTAATTGAAGTTGGGGAATGAGGGTGTTTGCAGGAGTACAGCCTGTTGCTTCTGTAAGGTACTAGGGAGAGAAATTGGTAGTTTGTCCGAGTATCATCACACAGCGTTTGCAAGGCTCGTGCACACGTTTACTTTAAACAACTTGCACATCCCTACGTGTCACACTGCTATCGAGTGACGTCAACCTCCAGAAACCATTGGCACTTTGACACTTTATTTTCGTTTTCGTGTGAATGGTGAATCGCGTAGTTTTGGTTGGAGTTGGACCGGGGTATGCCTCGGTGTAGATGCCAGTCAATCACAGGGCACACATACACACAGTTACACACTATGGGCAACACAGAGATGCCAGTCAGCTTACCAGCCTGGAGGAAACTCCCCCCTACCGGAGTAGAGCATTTACCCCCTCCATACCCATTGGGCCACCACGTTCCACCCTATTCAAGTAATTCTTTTAGTATAGCGTGCATTTAACAGTGTTCAATGTTTTTACCTGGGATGTGCTCATAGTGTCCCCCACCCTGAGTCACGTTCACTGGGATGGTCACCATGCTCACCGTGATCCTGTGCTGGATAAGTAGGTATAGAAGATGGATGAATCGATGTGAGATCACAGCTGCAATGTCAGCTGGGAAATGTACACGGATGATTTCTGATTTCATACAGTAATAACTTAAAGTAAGAAGAGAACTCAGGCGATAACCTTGCTATTTACCCCCCAAAACATGCATCCACACATACACACATTTTTTACACTCTTTTCTGGCACCTGGCAGACAGAAGCGGTTGAGTTAAGCGCTGAGTAGCAAACGTACTGAAGCTGAGCTTGAGAGATAAAGAGGAGAGGGAGCAGTTGCAGGCCTGCTCACAAATGTCCTGAAATCTCCTTCGTCTGTCGGAGGATTACGCGGAGATCGCCCTTCCTCTCCAAACAGAAGTTGTATATCGATTAACGGCTCTCGAGTGCTTCTGACAATAATGGGTCATGTGACCATTATCTCGCCACCAAGTAGCTATCTACACACATTTTCTTACAGGAGATGCACATTGACGATGAAGGGGCGTCGATACGGCCTGGTTGACATGGCGTGGCTGTGAACCAGGGACGTCTCAGTCTCTCTCTCATCCAGCGGCCCTCTAAAAATGAGCCAGATCGGGGAGGGGGGGACACCCGCGTGACAAGATCTCTATCGACGATCTGGATCCATGTCCTCGAAAAAACCTTCAGATTTCGATATCATAGATCCGAGTGGGGAGCACAGTGTGCCCGTCTCCGGCTAATTAGGAGCGCAAGCTAATCCGTATCACAGTTCATAGGCCCCCCCTCTGCCCCATCATCCCACCCCACCCTCCGACCCACTTGTGTCCTCCGCTGATTGGCATGAGCCTCAAATCCGTCGATATGGCATTGTTTCCGTGCAGGATGAAGCGGGGAGGGTAGGGACATGTGGGCCGGGAGATGTGAACAGTCCAGTTGAGGCCCCAGAGAAAGAATTAAAAATATGGTGCTGATCCACAGAGCCGAATCCCACTGGTCTCAGCAGCTGACGTGAATAAAAGGGACAAGGGGGAGATCTGCAGGTCAGGAATAAAATCGATTGTATTTGTGATTGTTTTCATTCTGTGTGTGTGTGTGTGTGTGTGTCTGGATTAGGTTTATATTACTTTGTGAGGACCAAAAGTCTCCCACAATGCAATAAAAAGCTGTCATTATGATGTCGTGGGGACCATTTCTTGAGTCCCAACAAAGATCTATTAATGCAACCAAAAAAGTACAAATGCCAAAAGTCTCGTATTTTATTTGGTTACTTATGGTTAAGGTTAGGGCTGGGAAGGGGTTAAGGTCATCATGTTGGGTATAGAGGTTTCTCCATATAAATGAATGGAGAGTCCCCACAAAGATATAATTACAAATGTGTGTGTGTGTGTGTGTGTGTGTGTGTGCGTGCGTGCACTGATCTGGAGCACAACTGCTGCATTGGTGATGGTTACTGGGACATGATTAGGATTAATCTGGTTACTGGGGGCCAGCTACATTCTTAACATCCGTGCCAGTTCAGACTAGTGGAGTTTTCCCATATAGAAACATGCTTTCCTCCTTCCATTTTCCTGCCATATTAGTGACTCTGTCAGATAGTCCTTGCAGACTTGGCACAAAATGGTAAAAAATAGTTAATATGAAAAATTTTTACATTTATATAAACTCTTCCATTAAGAGGAGTAACACATGGGGAGAGAAATTCCTTGTGTTTTGGGTTACATGTCCTATTCACAGAATACAAGGGGATTTTGGTAAATAATAGGTACAGTACAAATGAAAAGCAGTATTTTAAAGAGAAGAAGCTTTTCCTTATTAAATCCATCGTATTAAAACTGTAGCACCAAAATACGTCCTTTTAATTTGTTGTCACCAAGAGCCAATGGTGTTCCCTGTTCTCCAAAAGGAGTTTTGTGTTCTGCGTGTTTGCGGCCCTGTTTTGTGTGCCATGTGACCTTGGTCTTCACCGAAGAGGCTCCAGTTCTCTGCCAAAGCAATCAATACACCAAGCAGGCCAGAGAAGCGTATTTAGAATATGGGAAGTGGGACTCAAACAGATACCTTATCAGCCTAGCGCAGCGCGGGTTTCTGAGCAAATATTTTATTAACAAATTTTTCATGGAAACTCGCATTTGCAAAAAAATAAACAGATGGAACTGGGGGGGGGGGGGCTTTGCTTCTCACCGGCCAATAAGAAACTTTCACTAGAGTCATATGGTTAAGAGGTGACGTATCAAAGCAGAGAGGGGCGTAATTTTTCTATCTTCCCATGACTGGTGCTTTAGCGCCCTAGACAGCAAAAACAAGTGGATTTCTCATGTAGAATTTAACCCCATGGAGATCCTTCTGTTTCAAAAGGAAAATAGTGATTGTTTTATTTATGATTAACCAGCACTGGAGGGGGGTGGCGGATTTGAAGTATGGAAAATTTGACTGTAAAAAGATTGGCTGGTTGAGTAGTTATCAAGTGGGTATTGCCTCACATGGCCAGGGACTGGGATTAAATCCCACACTCAGTGTATGTAGCGTTCCCATGCTCTCCCTATCAGGCAGGCTTTCTCCAGGTACTCTGGATTTCTTCGGCAGTCATGCCGTCTAATAGGATTTTTACATTGCCTGTTGGTTGTGGGTTTTGTGCCTTTTGATGGACTGGCGTCCCTTCCATGGTGTACCCATGCTGTCTGCCCTCTGCTGCCTGGGACAGGCTCCAGCCCCCCACAATCCTGACCAAGATAAGTGGTTATAAGGTGGATGGACTTCAAAACGACTGACTCATTGCACCAGTAGCTCTAGTGTAATTGCAATACAGAAGAAAATAAGGAGATTACAGTTATAATTCCATCCTTCGGCGAGCAGTGACTCAGGTTTATTCCTGTGCAGGACTCGAGTCCGTGTAGTTGGCATGTTCTCCATGTGTTTCCCTCCTGCCTTCCAAAAACATGTTTAAGTGAAGCCTATATATTACAAAGCATCCAGGCATTCCATCCAGAGTGTTCCTCATGCCCCATGCTGTGGAAAAGGATCCACCCCCCCAACCTAATAGCAGATAAGATGCTCATGGACAATGGGTAGATGGGGGGATTTCAAATGAAATGTTATTGTCATTTCAAAATATGTAAAATGAAATAGTCTGACTGAGATCTTATAAACGATTTTACTCGGAGTATAACATGTTAGACAATAATAAATAGATAAATATGCTGTACAGAGAGACATTTTCAGTTCTGGTAAATTGGCAAACAAATTCTGGAGCAGTAACAAATATTCGCTGATGTGTTCAGCATAGTAGTGTCAAAGGAAATACCATGGCATCAAACGTCAAAATGGCGACAAGGGCAGACTAATTAACAGACAATTATTCGGGTGAAGTTGTTACGTTGTACGCACCCGTCCTAATTCTGCCGGCGGAGATTGGGGCGCCAGAAAGCGCCGGAGTGAAATAATGTTTCCTTTGTTCCGGAATTTGGGATGCATGCTCATTTGCATTCCCACCTGCCTGCAGATAAACAACTGTTAAGCTGCACGGGGGTCCGCTCTGTCAGCTGCGGGAGGCGCACCAGCGGCCAGCCGGTGTCTAACAGAGCCCGGGAAAATAAACTTTGACGATTAAGATATCACCTGACACCCCCGTCACAGGTAGGAGAAATGCCGCGACGTGTTTTTGCGGTACGTATATCTGGATTCTGAAGCCTAAATATTTTCCTTACTTACCTCTCCACACCAAAAAGAAACTGATAAGCGCGTAAACTGTGACAAACATATATAGTTCTACTACAGTGAAATGTATATTTACTGAAATATTTTCAATATTTAAAAGAAAAAAAATCCTTTAATTTTCCTGTAAAAAGTTACACAAATGATCTAAAAAGAAGGGACCGATGTGTCAGGGTCAAATTCAAATTGGATAATTAAGGCCAGGTTATCGCGATAATTGGTCCCCTCTGACTAAGGTTCTAATTGCCGAACCGTTGATTAAAATTGTAGCGCCATAGTAACGGGGGCAGCTGGTCCTGTTAAGGTAGCCGCGTGCAAGGGTGCGATATGCATGGGTGAGAAAGGTCTCCCGGGAACTCCAGGGAAAATTAATTAATTAATTAATTAATTAATTAGTCAGTTAGTTAGTTTGCATGAAAATAACGACCTTTTCTGCACAGAAGCTGGAGGTGTTTTCGGGAATGTGTAGTGTACGTGTTTTGTACGATTGTCCATCATTATTCAGGTTTTTCAGCTGATCAGCTCTGCTGTCACCGCTATGCTGTGAATGGGTAGTAAAATGAAAGCCATGTATATTAATAGCTGACTGTACATGTGCACCTTTGAGGGAATGGAGCGATGTCCCACGGGACTGATGAAGAGAAGCCGTAAAAAAAGCAAAAAACATCTACTTCCGGAATTTTCCGCAAACTGCATATTTCATTTACATTGTCTTTTAAGAAAAGATCGCAAATAATAACTGCAAATTAGAAAACTCTATACGATTGAAAGTGAAAATATCTGCCACGTCAGTGTAACTTTTTTTTTTTTTTCCCTGCAGACGAGCGTCGCATGGCGGCTTGGTGGGTAGTGCTGTTTCCTCACACCTCCAGGGTGGCTGGTTTGACTCCTGCCTCCGCTGTCTGTGAGTGTCTGCATGCTCTCCCGGCACTGCCTGGGTTTCTTTCGAGTCCTCTGGTTTCCTCCCGCTGTCCAAAGACATGCAGTTAGGTGAACTGGTGTCTGTAAATAGCCGATAGAGTGTGAATTTGTGTGTGTGCGCGCCCCGTGATGAACTAGCATCCAATCCAGGGTGTCGCCTAGCTTTGTGCCCTGTGTTGCCTGGAATAGGCTTCATCCCTCCCGCCCCCGACCACGATAAGTGGTTTGAAGATGGATGGATGAATGGATGAATGTTCCGGACACCTCAGTTAAACAATCAGAAACAACTAGAATAAAATATGAGTTAATGTATTTCATTCTCCACCTTCATATAATGCATCACACATACATTAAATGCATGTTTTTTCGGAGTATGAAGCATGATCCCATCCTCATATTTGACCTTCACTGCAGTCTGCCTGATGTCCAGAACACCCATAGATGTAGATGCCTCTAGAGAACCAGGTCCATCCCAGCCGCGAACTGCTTCCGCTCCTGCGTCAGGGAAACAGCATCAGTAACTCAGTACTCAGTAGCCGATCAGAGCCTTGTGTGTGTGTGTGTGTGTGTGTGTGTGTTTTATTTATAATATACATACACACACATTTTTTTTTTTTACTTTGAATTATTAGTATTACTTTCATATAAGGGAAACTTGTTTCATTGCCTGCATCTACTGCAATATGTTATACTGTCAGGCATTTGATAAGCTTTGATTTGATTTTGATTTGGTCTGTGCCAACTTGTGGTCTTCAAACATGAAAAATGTCAAAAAATTAATCGATCAAAATAAACCATTAATTTTAGTTTCTGGTGATTTGAGGCAGATGGAGTGTGGATGAGCACGTGGAAATGGTGTTTGGTGTTAGTATCTATAGAGAAATCTATAGGGTAGAGTCAGTAAAATATTAATGACTTTGTGTTTCTAAATTCTGTTTTTGTAAAGCAGAATCAAAAAGCCTTCCGAAGAATGCTCGGTGCGGAGTGCGCTTCTTCGTACCCTTGCTTGTGAATAATGTCTCTCTCGACTTGTGGCAGCCTTTCTGCTTATTTCGCGTTTTCTGTTCGCTCGACAGCAAGACATGCGACCCTCTCCAGGAGCCCGATCACATGTGTTTTCCTCCTAGCATATGGGTACCTCCGCTTCCAAAAGGCTTCTCTCCGCCAGGTGAACATCTGCTAGTTAGGGCTCTTATGGAAGAGGCGGCCGTGACTCCAGCGACACCCGGCTCCAATAAAGCGCTTAACCCTTCGCTTTCCAAGCCGGAGTCGGCTACGGCGACGCAACGGCGACCGCCTCTTTAAATATTGCTTTTAAATTCTGTTATTTTTTCTTTTCTTTTTTACATGATTGCACAGGACGAGCCGTCCTCGCCCAAGGACGATTTAAAGCAGGAGGATCCGCAATTCACACAACCGGCTTGGTATAAAAAAAACCCCTCAATTACCACTCGGATGACAAGCCCTGCTTTCAGAAAAGCCCTCTATAGCCTGGAAATCACAATGGATGAGCGATACGCTTACAGTTAATTATCTGCGGTTAAATGCTTGTTTGTGTTGCTGCTGAGACTAATTCTTTTCAACCGGGGCCTCAGGATTAATAATTCATGTAATCCACTCTGCATTTTACATTCGGGCTGTAAGTCTAAGGTTTACAGTAAACTTGTTATAAAGGGTAATAAAAGCCTTTTGCTCTTGGCAATTCACTCGCAAGTATGTTCAGAACAGAGTATATATTCATGAATTCATTTACGGCTCTTTCTGTTAATAAACTCCGTGGCAGTTTCCGTTTCGGTCGAGAGTTCCATAGTCTTGCTTTTACGGAATACAGAAGCTGTCACGATATACACAATTAGCCATGACATTTATTTACATTTACATGTATTTATTTGGCAGAAGCTTTTGTCCAACGGAGGCAGATAATACATCACAAGCATACAGTTGTCAAGGAGCCAACTCGAGTAGAAATTCTGTTAGGCTGAGCCTCCAGTGGATGATCAGGAGCAAGTCTAAGATCATTATGGAAACCAGAACAATAGAGACCACAGTTTAAAAGCTGACATTAGAAAAGTTATACAGATAACATCAAGATAATCTAGAAGGAACAAAGTCAGAGTGCAGAATACCTCCAGTATTGCAAAGTGAAATAATTTTACTGGAGCAGTTGGTGTATGTCAGTGAGTCCGGATTTCTGGTCAAACACAAATTCAAGATGGATTGTGGGCCAAAATTGTTTGAGCAATGTATCACCAGAATAATGCCTTGTCTACACGTACACGGGTATATTTTAAAACTGTGTTTTTCCGCCTCCATTAAAAAAAAAAATCCCCGTCCACACGAACGTTGTCTTCAAAAAAATTTCCGTCCACATGAAACCACTAAAATGCGCTGTCGAGCATGCCAAACCAACAGGCGGCATTATAACTCTAACTGTACTGCCACGTTAGCCAATCAGAAGCCTAATTGCCAGTCCTGTTAAGTTGAAAACCATGGTGCACATTCCGACGCCTGTGTTGATCAATATAATGTGAGAGTGACTCAACATTTATCTGTACACATGTAAGAAGTCCTGTCAGCAAGGTTAGCACAAGCACTATTTCGGCTAAGTCCGCCATTGCTCAAACTCGCCTAATGTATACAGCAAACAGCGCACGCTCTGACGTTGAACAAAGTGGACAACGGCGCACAATCTGATGTTTCGAGCCAAAAACTTAGTTTTCTCTGTCTGCATGTTGACGCTGAAAATGGAGTTTCTTAAAATCTTCACCCTGGATGGAGTTTTGCAAAAGCTCCGTTTTCAGTGACCTGAGACGCTGTTTAAGTGTGGACAAAAGCCCAAGACGTATAGAAAAAGGTACATTTTAAAATATACCCGTGTACGGGTGGACAAGGCATAAGTGTAGTCTATAGATTTGGTAACACTTTACTTGGTAGGACCTAAATAATATAGTATTATGCTACTACTTATGTAATAACCACAAACTAAGTCTTAGTTACATACTGATCTCATATTCATCATTGATGAATCATGACACATGTTTTATCCCAAGCAGTTACTATATTTGTTACTGTAACCATTAATTATGTAAATCTTAGTGAACTACTGAAGGAGGCTACTGAAGGAACAAATAATGAATAACAAGTGAAATACTGATCTCATGTTTGTTCATCATTAATGAATCGATGCATCTTATGCGACTACATTTGTTCATGATTTGTACTTCAGTAGTAATTGAGTTATTACTATATATTTGTGCTCCGTCAAGTGAAGTGTTACCACTGATTTAAAATTTGCGAATCCAAATTACCAAAGGTCTTGTGTGTTTTGGAGGAGGTCACTGATTTCCAGCGGTTTCACTCCTGGGCCATCTTCTCAGAAGAACATTGCCCCTGTCCCATCTTCTCAGAAGACCATTGCCCCTGTCCCTAGTTAATCACTCCTGCGCCATCTTCTCAGAAGACCATTCCCCCAGTCCCTAGCTAATCACTCCTGGGCCATCTTCTCAGAAGACCATTTACCCAGTCCCTAGCTAATCACTCCTGGGCCATCTTCTCAGAAGAACATTGCCCCTGTCCCTAGCTAATCACTCCTGTCCCATCTTCTCAGAAGACCATTCCCCCTATCCCTAGTTAATCACTCCTGGGCCATCTTCTCAGAAGAACATTGCCCCAGTCCCTAGCTAATCATTCCTGGGTCATCTTCTCAGAAGAACATTCCCCCAGTCCCTAGCTAATCACTCCTGGGCCATCTTCTCAGAAAAAAATTGCCCCAGTCCCTAGCTAATTCCAGTTTCAGGTCCTGTACTGATATGACAAACAGGAAGTGATGTCTGCACCATGCATTCTTTGCTTGTTACAACGGTGCTGGCTGCCTTTTTACCGCCACCTTGACCGCCACCTGTGTGGGTCACCTGGAAAACGGCAGCGACCAGGAAAAGAGGATGAACGCACGCGTGGGAGGCCTCTGCACAGAGATCACCTTGAGCGTTCTACAGAGTACGTTTTGGTACCTTTGGGAGTCTAAAGAATGCAGTGTGAAGTTGTAGTTTATTGCTGGGACAGACACTGGTTATACCTATAGCAATAACAACAAATAAATGCTTAGTCTGTAACAGTAATAAACATTAAAATGAGTGGCTGCATCTCAATGATTTTATTTAAATAAATTGCTTTATATACCTGAATTTAGCATATAAATATATATATATATATACTGTATATATATTGTGTATACTGTATATATAGTACAGTATATATATAGTATATAATGGCAGTATATATGTGAGTATGCAATATACAGTATATACCGCTACCTCAACCTGTACAACAGTATACAACAAATATCTCTATACCTACAATGAAGAGCTCTATACCACACTGCATACCTCAGTGTATTCTCTGAATATATGCCTGATATCTGAAGAGTTTTTGACAAAGAATACTCCATGCTGAAGTCCTTCTCTTTTTCCTTTCTATCTCTTCCCTTTTCTGCTATAATCCTCCCTTTTCTTTTATTCTATTAAATCGACACAGCCTTTTCGTGCCGCTCTGGGACAGACGCCTCAATCAGTGCTCGGTGGTCAGAGCAACATCCAGCGGCTTCGCGCACAAAAGCCACATTTGTTCCTCGGAAAAACACGCCGCTCCACTCGTCTTAAACACCACGCCTGCATTGTAACCCGGTTACCATGTTCCGCAGCACAAATTAAAGCGATTTAAAATGTCGCCGCATTCGCCAAAAACAAGCCCCGGTGTCAAATAGGAGGATCGCCAGGCCTCACTTCTTGCCTTTGTTCTTTCTGGATGTTTCCATCCCAGAGCCGCGCGTATCAGGGGCGTTAAGAAACTGACGCTTAAGCGCTTAATTCGGCGTGTTGGGGGGGTTTCAACAAGTGTATTAATCCAGACTGAAAGCTGTTGAAACAATGAGGGGAATCCGGTCTCTGTGGCTCGTAGATACATGTTCCGGAAAGCTCTTTACAGTGCTCAACTTCACTTCACAAATACGGGGGCACTTTTTTAAGCTTTTCTTTCAGGGGAGTATATAAAAAAAGTATAAAAGCCAACGATAAGTGAAGAATCAGCGAAACTAAGTAAGAAAGAAAGTAAGAATGCCGACAGAAAGGGCGGCATTCTTTTCGGGAATGCGACCCGCTTTCGGTTCCGGCCCAAATCCCTTTATGCGAATCGGAGGGGAGGTGCCCGGCGCTGGCTGCCCAGAGCGGCGAATGGGCACCTGGTGCCCTGTGCCGCCCGACGTCATCGCTTCCTTCGCCAGGATTAAAAATGAAAAAGTGAAGAGGCGAGTGGGAGCGGCGGGTGGCCAGCGCGGCCAGGGAGCGCCGCCGGAGGATCCTTCCAGGACATCGCGGTCGGGCCTCGCGGTCGGGCCTCGCG
>JAODLC010000043.1:18452246-18463806 GCA_026781145.1 Hippopotamyrus pictus
TATATATATATGCCAGTTTATGCTGCTATTTACATGCATGCAAATATACCACCATGACCTTGCACTATAGTTGTATGGAAGATAAATGGACTAACATATTTATGATTTATTTCCTATAAATAAAAAGCAAATCATAAAAATGTGTCATCTTAGCTCCTTAGTTGTTCCTGGTTTAGAAAATTAAATAACCATTAGTTGATTGCAGTTAATTAGGTATTATAACCACTGATTAATAAATTAACACAGCACTTCATCGTCAACAATACATCAGTCATTTATGATCATTACGAACAGAGAACCGGCAAAACACCTGAAAAGCCAAAAATCATTGCGCATTGAGATGCTGAGCTAAGGGTGAATTGAGAATGTACCTACAACAGAGACTAGGACAAAGACCGCGGGTGTAAGCCTGGGAATGCCAGCAGCCAGCTGGCCGCGTCCACATGGGTGTAGCGAGCGGTCAGCAGTTAACGCTAACGGGCTTTTGAGGGCCTCCTGATTCGCCTCCCGTTCGCTGGCCTCTGCTGTGTTCTTAGTGCTCACACAAAGCTTTAGGTCCGCTCTCTCGTCTCTTTTAACAGGTCAGTGTTCAGCCAACAGGAGAGACGGCGTCGCTGGACACAAACGGACACGTGCCTTGATTGTTTTCTGCTTCCGAGGAAAGCCGTGAAATGTGTTTAGCGATGCCCATTCCTAGGCCGGCTCCTTCTTTCAGCAGTGTTATTCTGTGAGGTAATATTTTCTGCTTGCCTTCTCGACCTCATATCCTGTTTTTATGATCCTTTTTCTTGCTGGAACACCTCAAATTTAGTCTTTTTTAACCCCCATTATTAACCCTTTCCCTTATCAAATGACAGTTCTCAGGGCCATAGTTTTGGGGTCCTGAGGACCCCACTTTGCCATCCCATCACATGCCAGGTTGCCATATTCCCTCTGTTTTCTGATTCTCTCATCTGCTTATCTTTTGCAAAACCGCAAGCAGCTGAACACAACATGAATAATATTGGACCTTGATTTCTCTTATTCACATCCTCTCTCTGCATGTTTTTTTTCATCTCTGCCCTAATCCATCTGACTTTATCGTGTTCAGTGTTTTTAGCCATAGGATGTCTTAATATGCTGAAGTGGATTTTATGGTTACGAGACTGAGTTTTTTTTAAAATTTTGTCTGTTAAGAGTTGCGTTTGAGATATTTTGTATCTACCTTAATGAAATAGGGTTTATATACAATTTGCTATACAACTCAATCCATTAAGACAGAGTGGGTAAGTTAGTAATGAGCAGGTGTGTTTCACACTATAATCACTTTTCAATAACAAAAATCAGCCATTGTGATATGCCCTCAAAGGTTTGAGGCTTATAACAGCATAACTAGTGTTAATATTTATTTGTATTGTTCATGTTTGTTTGTATATTTGTGTCCAAAATGTTTGTTCAGTCTGTTACCCTTTTCACAGTTTTAGTTGTCTTTAAAATAAAACGGCCCTTTTTCTAATTAGTGCATCAGTCCTCTGGAAAGACAAGTGATTTTCATGGTGTGTGGAGCCAGTACTCTTTACCCAATATCTCTGAATACCTTTTCATTCTTTTCACCCAGAACTCCGTATTTGTGAAATTATCAGCTCATGTGTGATCGTAAAAAGTCTCCGTCAAGCGGATTCTTTGCTGCCTGTCCCCTGCAAAGTGATTCACCGTAACTGGATCACTTTCAGTGGCACCGTCTCCACGTCCTAATAAGGAACAACTGTGCTCAGCACGTCTGATCTGCGAGTCCAGGCCTGATTCAGCTCCACCGCTGTGGCATGACTTTCCAGAGGGTTTGCGCTTGTTATTCCACCAGAAAAATCCCTGTCTTCCAGCATTAGAGCTCCTGATTTCTCCATTTGCATCCTGAACTAGAATACATTTCAAGCTTGTAAAACTAAATCATATACAATATTCTCCAGGTTTAATGATCTTACAAAACCAATCAAATCAAAGACATTGCTAACGAAATATTAAATAAACATATCCACAACAGTCTGATGCCACATCAGTGACGAAAATATGACCACTAGCACCCGGCTGAAATGTTTCAGATTTGGTGAGTAAGTCTGGTACCAGCCGGGTCCCTGGGCGAGACGGCAGGGAATCGGCAGCCAGACATGTGACGGTTCGGCTTAGCTAGTTAAGCAAATAAATAGATAGGCTGTGAAAAGCCTGCGAGCAGGAGACATAACGGACGCCCAGAGAAGGACGCGCACGGCAACGGGCCTGATTATTAACCGCCCTCCTGTAACAGTTGCATCAATCCCTCCAGGGGCACGTTACCGCCATCCATGTATTATTCACTACGTTTGGCTGGAGAGCCAGCGGTTTATTTCGGAAAACTCAGCCGCTGCCAAGTTAGCGCACTCCGCACTCTTTCATTGAACTCCGCCACCTGTTTGATGGGGGGGGGAGGGGGGGCTGGCCACTTCCTATTAAAGCTTCTTTATCTATTTTTAAATCACGTGGTGCACGGCAGGGATTCGAAAAAACTGGTGCGTGTTTGGGACGTGCCATTTAGTGAATGCTTACGGCCATTTCTGCAACCACCTCCCCCCCCCCACAAGGCAGCTAACACCAAAAACGCTCACGGTCGTTTCACCCCTTTCCCTAATTTCCCCAATCGACCCACCCATCCTAGTTTGGTTGCAACGGATCATGGGAAAAATAATGTCTGTTTGATGCTATCTGCCCCTTGGGTGATGTGCTTTTATATGTATGTGGGACTATCGATACACTTGAAACGCACTTATTAGGATGACAGCTTCGAAGGTGCAAAAGAATAACAGTTATCGCTTGGCAGAGGTGCCTCTCACCCCATCTGCCGGGCCCTTGCATATATTTTCAGCTTCCTGAGCTGATTAGGGCTGTCGGAACCTCTTTAACCTTCTAAGTGCTGGTCCCAACTGGCCCTAATTAGAGATTAATGATTTCAAAAGGCACAGGCTGTGATGGAAGCCACTGCCGCTGCCCGTGTACAAATTAAGCACCCACAGCTCCGAGGAGGCACATGTGGAGGAACCGATTCCCGGGTCCTCTCCTCCCTTGCTCCTTCTCCTCCACTTCTCTCGGGGCATGGGGTGATAATCACGAGCCACTGGGTAACAGAGACGTTTTCAGAACTTGGCATCGGCGCGAAGCATGCTTTGTGAGGCTATTGTTCGTAATAAAATATACATACGTGTGTAAGTGTCGTGGGGAGGAAACTTTGAGAAAGATGTGATAAATGTTTCATGGAGCCACTCTGATTCGCCACCATGCCCCCCCCCCCGCCACCGCCGTCCCCTCAATCGGACGCGTGCTGATGAAATATTTAGCAGCCGTGTGCTTCTTCACGGGCTGCATCTTGGCAGCGCTTCTCGGGGCCCTCTTTGAGGCCATCTGGAGAGCCGCCCGCGTGGGACAACAGTGGCGAGCCTCCTCCAAGCTCCGGCCCGGCCCAGATGAGGACGCCGTCCACCCCAGAGACCCTCTCGGCCTGCATGGCACGCTCGGGCGGCTAGAGATCAGAGGTGCTGGAGATAATGGCTGCCGTCTTGCCAGAGCAGAGCGTCGCTCCAAAGGCTCCGAGGAGAGCGCCATCCGCATTGCTCTTTCTCAGCCCCTTCCATTTTCAGCACACTAAGGACACTTAATACGTCCCCCAGATCAGCTCTCCAGCAGGATGGACCACCCAGGTGTAGTTTATCATAAAATGCACGTGAATCCCTGCACAACAAGGCGTGAAACGGTTCCGTTAGCATCCTTCTAATTGGCTAGGGAAAGATTTACCTTGTTATCATGGATATTAGACAAGCCACTGAGAGTGTTGTATGGTTTTGCGGTAGGAGTATCTGAAATCTGTGGTTAAACCTCAGTTTTAGCAGTAGAAAGTACTGTGGCTGTGTGGATCCTTAAAATGACCTCAGATTTACTTGTGTTAGTAATGGTCAAAATATCTAAAAGAACATTGACTGTCAGATGTGAGGAATGTTCGCACTACATGCTTGACATAGTTGAAGCTTGAGTAAGCAATTAATTAATTATATTTATTTAGCAGATGTTTTGTCCAGTGTGACATAGACGTGTGGAAAGCCAAGAGCCCCCAGCGGAGGTCCAAAGGTGATATGATGACTATGCCAGATGCAAGATTGGATCCCACAACCTTCTGGACACAAGCATGAACATCCAACCTACTGAGCTTGACTAGTACTAAGACAGTGAGAACTAACTGAACTTCTTCGGTGTAATCAGAGGGCAAAACTTAATAAGAAAAGACGGGTGCTCAATAATGTCTAATACTGTGAGAACAGATTTCTTTGCATTTATTAATTTGGTGCGTGCTTTTATCTAAAGTGACTCAATGGTCAATATGTAGCTCGGTAACAAGGCAAACTTCCATGTTCTTATTAAGTCTCATATCGCACAGAATATGGTTTAATTTCTTACCAAATAGGTATGGTTTTTTTTCACAGAGATTTAACTCTTTATACTGGTGTTACTGAGGACAGTGTCACGTCGGATATGAAGGGGAATCATTTCAGCTTCGACAAAAAGCTCTTTCAGGCTGGCAATCTGGCGTCATGGCAACAAAGGACCGGCAGCAAATTTGGAAATACAGAAATAATAGGTTATACATCAAAATAAACCAAAGTAATTATGAGCTGTGTTGGTCCTTGTCTCAGAAAAGGCAGGGCCATAACTGAGGACGAGATATGTGTGCATGTGTGTGTTGACATAAAATTTCGGGGAATCTGGGGACATTGGAGATAATGACAAGGATCATATGTGTCCTGAAAGGGTGACGGAGGGGAACGGGACGGGTCACAGGCCCTGCCCGGTGATGTTGGACAACAGCTCCCTAAACAAAGAGGCCTAACAGACTGCGGGAAGGGGGTGGTGGGGGGGTGCATTCACCGAGTGTGTTCATGTGTGACTGTGCCGAGATGGACGAAATGCACCCCGCACCTGAGTCCCCCCCTGGCTGGTCCAGGCCATCACCATCGGATCTCCCTCCCCGCGGCGTTGGCAGCCAGACGGACCCAGAGGCTACAAACCCCGCAAAGTCCCGCAAATCTCACTCGGCACTGAATGTTCAGGATTCCACTGCCTACTGGACAGCGGACATCATGCGCAAAAAGCTTAAAAATTTGACCCTTCGAAAAAGAAGTGCCGTACATATTACCATACTACACGTATGCATTAGCTTTGAGAAAATACCGTTTCAGTGTAAGACATCGAAGTATCCGAATCTCCGGCACAGAAGTTTTTGCATGTTTAATACTTAGAATTTTTTAAACCGAAAGTAGTTTGCTAAAGTCTTAAAATGGCACTACCCCCGCCCTCCCAGACACCAGGCTTATATATATAAAATAAAACATCAGTATAAACACTCAGGAATATTGTTTTACCGTTAACCTCACAGTCTGTGTATTTTCCGTCTATTTCCATGTTTAAGACTCGACCCAGGGACACCCCAGTTAGGAGCAGCGTATGCTAATATTTCTCCTAGCTACTTAAATGGGTCAAATTTTATTATCATTTCCATATGTACCTCTAACGCTACAGAACCTCTACATTAAATAAATAAAAAGAGGTTAGTGGTGAGTTAAAAATAAGTAGACCATAACAATCCTATAAGCATAATAAGCATCTATTGGGATGTCATGTGATTAATAAAATGAAGCCTTTTTTTATATCGTACCTGGAAGGAGTGGTACTGATATTTTATTCTACTACTTGGTGCTCTGGCCTGCACCTGCCTGTTATTAACACTGAGGGTGTTACTGGAGGGAACATTCTCATTTTTGCCACATAAAGTGGCAGAATCCACCAGCTTTGGCACCAGCAGGGCATGGCCAGGCTGGATCGTGTCGACTAAGAGGTGTGTTTGCCCTCCAGTTGACTTCTTAGGCTCTGTTGTCCTTCATCGTTGGATGCACCGTTTGAAAGGGGACCAGGCTTAAGCCTCCAGCGTGCTGGAGAGCGCTGCTCCCCGGGCGTTCCCGGGCTTCCAGCTCTGACATTCCAGGCCAAGGCGCAAAGGTAAAGAGGGGGAAGCAAACGTCAGACGGAGTGACCCTCCAAGTAGCAGTTTGGGCCCTGAGATTGTCTATTTCTCCCCTCGCGATCGTCTCGCGCCAACAAAATGCAAAGCGGATGGTCATGGATGTGTTGAAGATGTTCTGTAATTATTTATGATCTTGGGCTTTCTCTATTTATTATGGTACTTATTTATTTCAAGCTGGTTGTTTTTTCTTGAGACACCAGTATTCACCTTTAGGCTGTTTTCTTGTTTAAAAAGCATGTTGCCGTGGGGACTGTTAGTCAAATCCTTCCTAGAACTTCCTTCTAGGAAACAGCATGGTGTCACAGATCTGGCTAAAGGATTGCTACTTTCTTCCCCTTGACACACACGGCCCAGGGTAGGAGAAACCTCTACAGAGGACAGTAATGCTTAGACCTTCTCGGCAAACGCCAAGGATCACTCCATGATAGTCTCAAGCCAGGTGACGGCTTGATAACGGGAAGCTGAAATCCACACTGGGCCAGAGGAAATGAGGTCCATGCAGCCGGGGGGGTGGCAGGCAGACGGAGAACGAGTCGCACCTGGAGTTCTCCCTGCCAGCTCAGGCAACCAGGTTGACTAACCAAGCGTGAGCTGGATTGGGTGGAAAGGCTCACTCTTTGCATTCTGTACAGCTTTGGCAGCGAGGGCCGAGACTGACTTTCAGAGACCCCAGACTGATGGTAGGTCATCGCCACAGGAAACTACAACCGGTGTGAGACGTGGGGGCAGCTAAACGGCAGCAAAAATGCACACGGGTCCAACGTACAGCTCTTAGCACAGGGGAGGGGGGCTGGGGGGCAGGCTGAGAATTTCTCTTACCCCAAGGGAACACGGTAGCCTGGTGTTTTCAGACGACCCGGTGGAGGCGGGTAAGAAGCCAGCAGGGCAGGAGTCCTGGTGGCAAACGCTGTGATGCAGAAAGCAGAGAGCGCTAATGGGCACATTCTTATTGCCCTGCGGGGTGAGTGCCACTGCTGCCACCTTGGGTCCTGGAAGTCCCACAGGAGGACTTCTTAGCGACAAATTACAGAGGGTACCGAATAATGGAATCCGCAGCTACTTAAGATGAATAATTCGATTCTGTTTACATTTTAGAGAGGAGTCTAAGAAGTAGGTCAGGTAGTGAAGAACTTTTTGTCTGCACCTTTTTTTCCCCTGTGTGGTTTCTTTGTAATCTCAACCCCGAATGATCACAGAGAGAAGCAAGAGCTGTGTGCATCCCTGAGAGACTGAATAGGCAGCACAGTATCCCACAACCAATAGACTCCTGGTCAGCTCTTAACTAGACGGGCAACACAGCACCACATAACTGACAAATTATTTAATTATCTGAGTCTGACAGGTAGATTTACTGATCATCGATGTTACTGAGAGACCCCATCAGGAAAAACTCGCTCATGTATTTGGGTAAAGCACTTCTCCGTTTTCAAGGCCAAACTGATGACCTATAATCCCAGATTATACTAGAGTAGTAGACACAAAATAATAAGTCCACTCCAGTTGGATGTAGTTTAAGTTCCTCCCTGTGGAACCGCTATTGAGTGCTCACATGTCTTTTCCAATTTACAGAAATCTGAACAACCTTTGAAAAACATGACAGCTGAAAATGATGATTATGGAAATTACTGAAACATGAAATAACTAATAGCACAGAGGGAATTCCTCAAAATCCTAACATATCAACATCAAATAAGTGCTGTCTTTACTCCTGGTAGAATATCTCATTACTATTCTTATTTTGTAAGTCTTCAATTGGGACAGTTAAACCCCACAGGCAGGTTCCTCCTGTGCTCCAACACAAGATGGTTTGGTACTTAAATATCTAGACAGTTCAGATGAGGACAAACATTAGTCACAACTTTGACTAGCTAAAACTACTTCTGTGTCTATGAGATGAGATAATCCATCCAGCCATTTATCCATCTTCCAACCATTTATCACATACAGGGCACGTGTGAGCCTAGATTTTATGCTAAGAGATACAGGGTATGGCCCTGGATGGACTGTGAGAGGAAGCCCATACAACATAGGGCGAACACATGAACACCACAGACAGACGGCACGGGCAGGATCTGAACAGCCAAACCTAGAGGAATGAGACAACAGGGCTGCAAAGAACAATACCTTACCTAACATGCCAGTGGTTAGAAGGTTGCAGAGTGATTTCACCACTGGGCAAGACTCTTAACCTCATTGGCCCCAGGGACTGGCTGCAATCGCAGGTCACTTTGAGTAAAAGCATCTACTAAATCATGGGTATTTATCCATCATTAATTAGAAGATCTAAGAATGTAACTACAGTGAAGGATTGTAGCACCTGGGCTGTAATAGTGATTTTTCATCTTTTTGGGGCAAAAAGCCGTTTAGTCTCAAGTGACACTACTTCATAGCTGTAAGTCCCCAGCAGAAGTGCCAGGATACCTTTTGAGAAGGACACATACCTTGAACCGCATAAGTAAACTATGGAGCTGGGTGGAAAATGTAAGTTTGTACAAGTCAAACATATGAGTGAGGCGCCTGGAGATACCAATGTAAGGTTTCCTTGCATTGGTATCACATCTCCTACGGCTGCACTTCATGCCTCCTTTGCTTTCACTTTTCCCCTTGCAGTACTTCTTCCGCCATTTAATGGGACACCTTAGACGTGTGGTGAGAGGGGCTTTGGGGGGGGGAGGTTGTTCCTCATGAACCCCGTGCGGAAAAGCCCAATAGCCATGTAGCTACGTCTCTGTTCTCTCTTATAGTTCTTGGTCAGCCATGCAGGAAATGTCTGGGCCAGCCACAGACTGGAAAAGCTTACAAGTTGTGCCCTGTGACAGATGTCCTGTGGTAGAGACCCCCCCCCACAAACACACAGACACAAACAGCCCCCCCTCCCACCACCCACCACCATCAGTATTAGTTAAAGCTGTGAGAGAGAGGCAACTGGGTGCCCGCGACCTGCTTAACAGACTCCCGAGACGAGGCACGCGTGAACCCCCGGAACGGCATTAAATTATTAGCTGGAGCGGAGTCGTCTTGTCAGTCTCCATGTTTGTTTATTTATTTTTTTGCTGAATACTGAAATATTTGTATATTTAGAATTAATTTTTAAAGAAACAAAATCACATGTGATGAACACATTGGGTGTCCTGGGTGGGGGGGTCAATGCCAAGGACATCCAAGAGCCGGTAAAGGGAATATCTCACCATGAATACTCGAAAAGTTTCCACAGAAATCATCACTTTCATGCTTCAGTTTTTTTAATGCAATTTTTTTTGTATGATTTGCCTGAAATGACCTCATCTTGTACATCACACCAAAAGCTGGTCCTACATATAATTCACATGGAAACACTTTGCAGGTGTGTGCTGGTATATATGAGTGTGCAATTCAGTGTTTAATTCGGGATATTAAAACAGGCTATTTATTACAATACTGTTTCAGCCTTATACATTGCACGCTTTTTAATATTGTAGTTACAATTTTTATTTATTGCAAAGCAATCGGTATCAGGTCTGTTGCAAGGTCCAAGTTAGCTGCTTCTCATCCTGAACTGCTTGTGGTTTTATGAATATTTAGATTGAAATCCATGTGAATGCACATGCACTAGGACCAAATGGCCTGGATTATAATGAACAAGCTGCCTTTCTGAGTGAGCTTCTCACAGACCTTCCGTTAAAATGCTGTAACCCGATTGCAGACCCTAAAAAGGGGGGAAATCCTACCGGCTGGTCTTAAGTCTCCCTTTCCGGGGGCAGGGGGAAGGGGGGGTCATAGTCCAACTGGAAGGCTGGCACAATTATTTAAAAAAAGAGAAAAGGCTTTTCGCAGTCTTAATCTGACTTATTTTCATTTCTCGTGTCCTGTGGATTTGAGTGGTTTTATTGAAACTGTCAGCTTGAGCCCAGGGATTGTATACAGATTATTTTCTGAAAAATCATGCACTATGATTAAAGTAACAAATATACAGTTTATGTGTTGAATGAATCGATAAACAGATGTATAAATAAACAAAAGATTACAAGTGCAGAGGGGCTCAGCGGAGATCGATCGGCACCGCAGCGTAACATAACACCTAATAAGTTTGGCGGGAAAGCAGCGCTCTGAGCCAGATGCAGACCTCGGAAGAGAGGAGGGAGCGAGTCGCCCCTTTCTCGCTGTTTGTCGGCTCACGCCGCTATGAGTCGTACGGTAAAGATGCCTCTAACGGCATAATACGTGTAGCCAGCGGAAACAATTCCCGGTGTACCCACCGCCCAAGCACTAATGGCTCGGCTGACGTCAGACCCGGCAGGACAGATATAGCGGCACACTTGCCTTATTTATGCGCCGTCGCTTGATGCGTGCCGTGATGTTCCGGGCATTATGTCGCAAAGAGACGGAACCACGTGTGGCAAACTCATGAAGCGAAAGCTGCGTGGTCCTGCACAGCAGGTACTGCTGGTTGTCATATATGCATAAAATAGAAGACGATGCCATAGGCCTATATGTATAAGACAAGCAGATACTGTTGTTTGTCATATATGTATAAAAAGTAGTCTTAAATAATGTTGGGGGTCCTAGATGCATGAAACAACAGGTAACATTGATAGTCATATATGTATAAAAACAGCAGATAATGTTGGGCATCCATCCCAGGTTATTCCAACCACTAATCCAGCACAGCATTGTGAAGGAAGCCTGTAGCTTGACATTATCCTTTGAAAGCATTGCATTTATCTGACAGGGACCTGCTTATCTTCCAGGATAATTTGAGGTTTACTCTTATTTCAATGACTTGAGAGCCAGAGGCTTCTATAAAGAAATTAAACGTATAACAGCCACAAATTGACACACTTCTTACTTCCTGCCTTGCACCCGAATCAAGCCCAATTTGCAGCACAGAGCAGTGGCGTCACATGAGCGTGGCAGAGAGTGGCAAGTGTCGCACTGTTACTCTAAGAAGGTGCAGGTTTGACTTCAGACAGCCACTGCTAAGGTGACGTTTAGTATTATGCTCAATCACCGACTCACACCCTCGAGATAGTCTATTAGTTCATGTTGCTCTTAAGATAGTCTAAATCTCATCAAATTCAACTTGTAATTTCATGAGGCTTTTACTACTGCTAATTGTATTAAGAATAAAAAGAATAATATTTATCATTTTGCTTTCATTTTGTTCCCCTGAAAAGATTATTGTTCCTTCATTTTCATACGGGGCTCCAGAGCATTAATCCAAGTGTGAAATTCTTTGTACACTGTAATAACCTTCAGACGTCTGTGCTCTGCTAACACGATTTCATTGCTCTCCACATGCATCATTTGCAGCGGTTATAATAATAAACTATTCAAGTAAATAAATAGACAACCATAATAGGTTTAATTTCTGGCAGAGTTTTTTGGACAAGTGCCTTTAGAAGTTTATCGCCAAGGTGATTGTGTTACCGGTGTTCGCTTTGCTGATTTTGCTGTCACAGCCAAGATTATTCTCGACGGCACAGAATTAGGAGATTTATTGGCTTT
>JAODLC010000043.1:18463906-18487169 GCA_026781145.1 Hippopotamyrus pictus
CACCTTCCCTAGAGTCCATTACGGCCTGAATGATTCAGTCCAATTCAGGTCTTCAGAAACCTCTACAAATTAAATATACGAATTTGCCACCAAAAAATAAAAAATAAAAATGAGAAGGACACAGCAAGCAATTAAGTGTTGTTTTAATAAGTTAGGCATGACTAATGGCTGGAGAAGATACTTTAAACCACTCCAATAATGTAATCTCACACTAAACAAAGTAACTGTTTTAAACAAAGGCGACATCTGGTATAAGTAGTTCAAATACATTACTAGGACCAAAGAGAGCTTTAAAGGCATTTTAGTTAATTGACACTTATGGGCAGAATCCATTTGCTTTTGTGTAAAAAGTAATGCTTTGGCCTTGAGGAAGGGAAAGGACACCATGGTAGGCAGAGACGCGGGCGGGCGGGCGGGCGGGCGGTCAGAGGTCAGCAAGGCTGGCGAGCGAGGCTGGTGTCGGGAGCAGGACGCTTAACGTCGCTGGGCTTTAGTGCATCAACACCACGGTAAGACCACTTCAGCCTGGGCGCTCATGCTGAAATTGTTTTTACAACAGGGTCCTCCTCAGCTGAGGAGTAAGAGGAGCAGCCAAATCATTAAGAAAGGACTGCAAACTCGCGAAAGCCCATCGGCGTCATGGCTGACAGCTAAAAATAAAGAATGGGACCTTTGTTATTATATATTTATTTTGTTGAAAGTTATAAAACTGCCATATCGGTTAGACACTTTAATCGTTGATAAGATGAATATTTACATAACCAGTTCAGGTTAAGTATCCCACTTAAAGTATAAAAATGCATTTCTATCCAGGAGCCCTAGCCTCCCGGGTCAGTGGTCACAATGTTGATTACTTAACCATGTTTTTATCTGCGGAACCGTTAAGGGATTGGGGGGGGCGAAGGATGGGGGGAGTAACCCTGCCATGCAAAGGGGGTACTGGGGCTGCCAGCCACTGACCGTGAAGGTCCCATGTGCAGAGCCAGCTTCCATGCTCCTTGCCACACTGTCCTTCGCAGTCCATCCAGACAAAAGTCACAAGTGAGATATTTGCAATGGCAAATCTATCCTGCTCTTATTATTTAGAAAAGAAATGAAGTGATTTGCTGCCTAGCCTATACGATTAAACGTTTAACTATTTACAGGCCTTAACTAACCTCTAAACTACATCAAATTAAAACGAAACACACAAGATAAAATCAGGAGCAGATGTGGATCACATGAACATATAGCCTACATTTTACAAAAATACGAATGATGCTGCCGAATACACCCGACAGTAGGAAGTATGTTTAATCAGATAAACGCGCCGGCCATACTGATAGTACCGCAATACGGCTAAAACGTATTAAACATGCTCTCTTGATTCGTTATACTTTTTAAACAGAAATATTCGTTATTTCCAAAATCCCAGTAAACTATGACAAACAACTGCTCGAATGCATTATTCGCGTTTCGCTCCTTTGCAATGCGATTTTCCTGTTATTTTAAACTACTTAAAACTCATGTATGCGTGTGAATATTTATTGAGAAATGTAGTTAATATATTAAAGTGTTTTTGGCAGCATTTCCAGATCCTAAATCACTGATTGCCCGCTTCATATATTTTATTTGACAGTAATTATTCTATAACCTGTCCGCATGTTTCTCATCCTACTTTTAGTGAGACATGGACGATGATGTGTAATCGTTTGGGGATCGGAGTGCGCGACACGGAGTAGAGACAGCTGCGAATCGCCGTAACTCTCGGGGTAGATGGGTACGGGTGTGACAGTGTGACATCCCATTAGGACACCCCGGGAACACGGACAGGACCCGTGTGCCAATTGTCCGCCGCATCCCGTCAATTTGCGGCCAGCTGGTTCAGCGAGCCGGACGTGATGGGCGACAGAGCACTGAGCCCCCCACCGAAAGGCGGCGACCTCTCGCACCCCGGCTCTACCTGGCGGTGGAAAGCGAGGTGATGACGGGGGGAAGGGGTTTTAGTGAGGGCACTGCATTCCCTCTGCAGCCTCTCTGTTGTCAGCAGCGGTTTGCCGCCCAATCGCTGCCCTGCGGCTGCCGACAGCAATTTCCTACCCTGTCCGCAAAGATGCCGTGTGAAAGGAAGTTGCACGGTTAATAAAAACGGACTTGCCGTCTCGGTTTTTGCTGTTCCATCTCTTTCCCCAACAGCTTTCATTAATGGATTTACCGTGTGGATGCCATTCTTTATTCTAGCCTAGACATAAAGAGGTGTCAGACATTCTATGGACGCTCCGAAATACTGACAAATTAGCAGAGCCATTCCGTTTATTATTTTCGACATTACTCTAAGCATGTCTTTCCATTATTTGCAAAAAGCTGTTGTTTTTCTTTGCACTATTAATTATCACCGTTAGACCCTATTTTGTGCGCTTTTTAATATTTTTAAATAAATGTTTAGTAGATTCATTTTAGTCTAATTTATATTTATGTTAAAGGTTCATTTCCACGTGGCATATTTCCCAATCTTTCAAATGTAAATGTATTTTTATATTAATTATAAAGCATTTTCGCTTTATCTTTAAATTTGATGAATGAGTTCCCGTTTTCAAAAGTGCACCAAGTGTTAAGGTAACGACGTTATATCTAACCTATAATTAAGTTTTTTGTTATAAAGCTTCATGTCCCTTGGTCAACGTGTCAGACATGCATTGATAAACACACAGGGGCGTAGGAACCGGCGGTACGTGTACCCCCTCCTCCCCCCCAATATTTAATTTGGATTCATTCACGCCCCCCAAACAGACACACAAATAGATCTCTGTATTTTAATTAATAAGTCGCTTCTCCCCACAGTATAAAACTGTCTCCTACGCCAAAATATCTCTAAATATAAGAGAGCCTGGGTAAGACAGAGTCGAATCATAGTTTTTTAGAGCAAATAAAATCTGTAATCAAAGCCTCAGGAGTGTACTTGCGTTAAACACCCCTGTGTGTGAGCCTGTATCTCAGTCTCTTTACGTGCATAGAAATGCACTCGCACGCCATTGCATCGCAGTGATAAGAAGCAGCAGTAGCCAGCAGAATAACCCGATGTAAGACGTAACCCTGTAAGTGCGCCTTTTTGCCAGCGTTACGTTTCCATGCACGACGTGAAGCTGGCTCAGCTTCCGGACTCCCTGTACTTACACAGCGATCCGGAAGAAGTGAAGTTACGTGGAATGAAAAGGTTAACACTCTTGATTGATATTCATCCTGAGATGATCCTTTCTTTTTTTTAATCTTTAATCTCCTGTTCTAGACCCCTACTTTGGATCAGCTCATTATCCTGAATAAACGACGTGTCATCCCCATTATTTATGATTCGTTGAAGCTGAAGTGCCGGGTGATGTTTTGCTATCCGTCACTCGTTCACTCATAATCTCCTTTCTAACTTCTTATCTGCTCTCTGCCCGCTTTACTCCTGCCTGCCTTTAGAGTCGGAGTACTTTATTCACCCATTGCCGGTTTTAAAGGATAATATTATAGACAGCCGGTAGCAGTTCTGCGAGTTTATGTGTCATCTAAAGCAGAGGCATTCAGCAAGATTACATACGCACCGAGCCGCTGAACTGGGTCAAGATAGCGGGCACTGCTGTTGCCATTGTATCATAAAGGGAAGGTCCATGCCAAGTCTTTTGGAGTGGGATAATTGTAGCAGATGGGCTAATGCTGCACAACCTTTTTTTTTCCCTCCCTTCCTTTTTATGAGATATTTTCACAAGGGGATTGGGGCTTGATCACAGCTTCACAAGTGAGCTCTTCAACCTCCAAAATAAAGGGAAAGCATCCAACACACGGGGGAACAGAAATTCTTGAAAAGAAAATGGTGCACTGGCAAGGGCAGTTAATGCACATAAAACCCTGGGAAGCAGGCGATCCGGGCGAAGTTGCCCGATGCGGCCCGGTTTTGCTAAAACGTGTCGGACCAGCGGCTCCGGAGACCGGCGCGGCCGCGCTGCAGCCGCGTTTCTCTGCCGTTCATAATTTGCGACACGTCGAGCGCGATGGTTCTTCCAGGGCCACGTCAGATCGCCGTTGTTTTCAGCACAGTGCCAAATATTGACCTATATAATATCATCTTTATAAACGAAGTTCTTTTCTCTTGTGAGTAAATAATGGACGTCCTGAGCTTGGTTACGCCAGCGTCGATCCGCTGATGTTTTTATTACGGTTGAGGTTATTTGAATTGAACTGTACCCGCTTGGGTTTAGTGTCATTTTGATGCTAATGTAAAGAAAAACTCAATTATTTTTCCTATATTATTCGTAATTATGTTTTACTATATGTAATGCCGAAATCGTCGTAAAGTTGGATATGAACCAAGGCGGCTAATGTAAGCTGTACTTTTTCAGTGTTCCAGATGAAGACACACAGCAAACATGATAGGCCTACTATCGACCCATTTCAGGCATGCTGTAATTGATTTTATTTATATACAAAACAAACCTTAACAGAAGACACATACTGGGGTTTTCACTGAGAGCAGCCGATTGTACAGTAGTCTATGTGTTGTATAATCGCACATGCAATGCCTTCCCGTTACATATCTGCCTATGTTGGCCGTCTCGGTGTTCCAGCACGGCTCTGGAAAGAGCTCAGCAATGAAAACCTGAGTCAGGACACAAAGTGCACAATGCAGTGCCTCGGGAAATTACGTCACTTCCCCAGTCCTGTCTATGCGCTCCCAAACTTTAAACAATATTCACAATACAGCATGTTGTGTGGGATTTTTCCCCCTCTCACTAGCGTTACTTCTGTCACATGAGCTTGAAGGGTTTGACTGGCAATGCAGATCCCGGTCAGTGTCACTGTGAAGTGCGTGTATAGCCTGATCGAAACATTTTTGAAAAAGGTAAGTTAATAGAAATTGGGTGGTAGAAGATGGTTGCCTTTACAACATGAGCTAAAATTATGTATGAAAACATTGTGTTTCTCTTCTCATTTTCATGCAGACCATTCCTACTTAGGTGTTTTATTTGTTCATGACTATATTAATTAATTTTCCGTCTCATGTCAGTGATGTTACTGACTTAAGCATTTTTAGGAACAGTTATCAGAAGAGGAGAGTTCTGGTGTGCGATTTAGAAGAGGCAGGAAAAATGGTTCATATTCCATAGAGTGACCGAAGCAAAATGCCTTTGTTTAAAAGCAGCGGTGCCCGTCTGCACATGGGTGGGGTCACATGATAATTAGGGAATATTATTTTGCTTCATGTTGCTTGCCCCTTGAGGACGCAGCGCCGTCCAAACAAGCCTCCAGGTAGCCGTAATGCACCTGACAAACCAGGCACACGACTGGAAAAGGGTGTTTGCATCATTCTGCTAGTCGCTCGCTTCCCTCCAGGTCACGCAGTTCGGCAGGAAGTCATTGGAATGGAAAAAGGGCCTTCCTTAAAGACCTGTGCTGTCAGGGTGTCTGGGCGCGTCCTGGGCCTCTTCGGGCGCACCCCCACGATCAGTGAGGCAGGAACCAGCCGCCGGAGCCTCAGAAAGCCCCCTAGGCCACACGATGAACGGGATGTTATGGTTTATTTTACATTTAATGTGGGCGTGAGGACAAGGTGGATGGTGCCCTCCGTTGCAGACTCGCCTTGATTTATGGCTCGAACGCCAGACTCTTTTTTTCCTCAGGGAAGTCTTTGAAAGCCCTTTATGGAGGAAGCAGCTTCGCAGTCTCTCGGTCCTGTTTTTTAAAAAAGTCTCCGGGAAAAGTTCACGCGTGCCAGGCATTGCCGAGCGGAGAGACAAAGGATGGTGACGTGTAGGCCCAGGACCGGGCTGGCAGCGGTGGCAAATGGCAGGAAAAATGTCACGTTATCCAAAAATGAATCACCATTCAGAGTATAAAGAAACATCACATAAACAAATTACCATTCATCTCCTCCACCACCTGCAAGAAACAGAAAAAAAGATTTTTTTAATCTTTTACTCCCATTTCAAAATGTGTAGAGAATCTGCAAGAATCTTTAGATAAACCTGTGGGAATTAATGGTATATTTGCAAAATTATGTTTTATTGTTTCCGCAGATTTCAGCATGTGTTTTTCACCATCTAGCTTGGAGAAGGATTTAAATTAGCCGCTACATGTTTGAAAAATTCAGAATCAGTTTGGCATTTATAATGGTCTGACACTATGGTACCGCTAAGGTATCTTAATTGTTTATGTGCAGATGGAGAATTTAGTGCAGCCGGAATTCTGATCATATAAGTACTGCGGGCTTATTGTCAGAAGTTGTGGATGATGTGTTCAAACAGGGCCTCAGATGCGTAATATAATTATATGTGATTTTATTCCAACAGGTGTAGCTGCCAAGGCCAAACCGTTGGGGGGTGAGCATGTGTGTTGTGGGTATTGCAGACCTCTGAGCTTCAGAGAAAATGTTTGATGCAGGGGAGTTCAAGGGCAGAAACCTGGACTGACCCCAAGCTAAAGGTCTCATGTACAAGTTATGTCCAGGTTTTTATACAGCACAGTAATGGTCTAAGTACACAGAGTGATACCCAGAAGGTTGCTGGTTCATGACCTAGATGGGCCTGCTGTAGTTACCTTAAGCATGACACCTTACTTGAAACCCCATGAGAAATTATGCAGCTCTATAAATAGGAGCATAGGAGCCTAAGGGGACAGGGGGATGTGTACCCCCAATATATATACTTTAGGCTTATTCGTCCCCCCTCAAGAAACATTTGCACTGGAATTATTACACTCTCTCCCCACCAATATCAAACACTCTCCTGCACTATTGTATATAAATTTATCCAAACTGTAAGTCACCCTGCATCAAAAGAGCCAGGTAAACAGGAAAATGGGAAAGTGAAGTAAGTGTGCTTAGTAGAAGTGAAAAGTTACCGTATTTGGAAATATGAGGCACCCAGAGACGCTCTTTGTTGATGCAGGCATTAACACATTTAGTCATTTAGACATCCTTTCCTCCCGTTTCAGGCAGGTTGTAAAAGTTTTGATTATGATGCGTTTTCCATAAGGAAATTTAAATCACAACGGACCACGCCAGCATTTCACAGTGCGCGGTTTGTTTTCCTAAGGTATCTTAACCGCTCCTTGTGATTTTTATTGCCGTGCATTAAGCGAACAGATCGCAGCCCCTTTGGGTGGGGGTTTCCCTCTCAAAGAAACACAACCGCCAGCGTTCACAAGAAGGAAAACAAATTAGACCTTATCTCTATTGTTTCACTTCTCTCTCTCTCTCTCTCTCTCTCTCTCTCTCTTTGGCTACATCAGCCTGTGTGATGGGTCGACACACGTTTAATGTTAACGGAGGGAAAAACCTCTAAATATAGCTGCTCCCGCAGTGTGCAGCTGGGTGGGGATGGAAAAGGGGGGTCCAGGAGGCAGACCCCTGCCGCTAGCCACGCGTCATCGGCTCGAAAGGGCGACAGCCCAATGTGCCCAGTCCCCCCGCTGGGGGGCCGCGGCCGCGTGCCCCGTTAAGTGCCTAAAGACTGATTTACTGTGTGGCCGGGCACAAGCAGGCCGGATACACTCCTCTAACTCCACCCGTCATGACGGGAACTTTGGCCCCTGAGTGTTTACGAGCTCGGACCTCGTTTTGAGGGCACCTTTTTAACCCAGAGGACCTCAAAGATAGGTCTGGGTCACTAATAATACTTAAATAGCACCCGTTACCACCCTGACTGGGAGGCACCGTCCTCCCAGGTCATGTCCAGCGAGGCAGGCTCGTGACCTTTAGGTCACAATATGGCTGCCCTGGTGAGCAGTGCGCGGTGAGGGACCTGCGGGGACCTGGCCTGGACTCTCTCTAGCGTTGTTCTGAGAACGCAGGCTTGCATGTAATTCTGGGCCTCTGTGGTCTAGACTGCAGCCCTTTCAAGGACCTCACAGTGTTTATACAGCGAGGACAACTGACACTTACGCACACCCTACCATTTGTATTGTTTACTCTGCTCATGTTAATTCATATTAATCCACAGGACATAAAATGCTTAATTTTTATTAGTGAGTGATCTTGAGGTAAGTACTCAGGGCTAAAATGGTGATAATGAAAATGTAACAGAAAGTAACCCCCACACCACCCCACCAGTGTTTCCACATTTCCCACTAAATTTGAGGAAAAGAATCTACATAATAAATTATATATTTTAAAAAAAGCCACCAAAGAAGTACAACGAATGTTACCTGAAGTTGATATGGAACAAAATATAACCAATCCTGGTATATACTATTATTATTTGTCAAATAAAACTGGCAAACTGTGTTTTATTTATACTGTATATGTACACATACACACACACACACACAAGGTTATGAAGTATAATGTTCTAATTTTTGCCATTTTCATTTTTAATGGAAAACTTGTTTCATTGTAAATGTGATTTTTCCACCCAAATTAAAAATTCATGATTCCTAATTTTGTTACAGATTGGCAGCAGAGCAGTAGTGATGTAAGATGCCCTTGTAGAAGGCCACAGTATGACAAGTGCGTGATTGGCCAGGATGGGCATAATGAGGCCTTTTTGATTTGTTTGTTTGTTGCATCACCTAGCCTGTTAGCTCAGTTGATTGGCTCGCCTCTTCGATTGAAGCTGGCTTTTAATACTCGCACAGACCTTGTCCATGTTGGTTTTGTTTGTGTAACAAATCATTTCTGGGCCTTGCTCGCTTGCCTCTTTGAGTGTTTGTGTACGATGAGGTCAGTCCCTTGCCAATCCACACTCTGGCACTCGGCGAGCCAGCAAGGTCACCCGATGGCCTTTGGGTGGCTTTGTGCATATGGTGCACGTCAGATAATATATGTGCCGAATGCACGTCAGAGCCTACACACTAAGTGATACATCTGGGGGAAAAAAACAAGATCCTTAGCAAGAATGAAAAATTGTGCTGATTTCTTTGAAGACAGAGATTAGTACCAACTTTTAGGACCAAAGGGTCACTGTCCCAGCAGATATGTTTAAAGATAACTGCCAAAGATTTAGTTTATTTGGCAGATGTACAACTGAGAAGGCAAGGTGAGACAGTCCTTGGGGTAACTGGGGGTTGATGGCCTTGTTTTCAGGCCCAGTACTGAAATCATTCTACAGACAATGAGATTAGAACTAGCTACCTCCCAGTCACAGGTGAAATATCCTGACCTGCAGGAACAACATATTGCCCTAAAGGTTCTAATGCTAACATGTTAAAAAGGAATCATGTCCTGTATATCTTTGGTGGGAAGTAAAGTTTAAAAGCTGAAACAGAACTTAAAATTGCATATCAGGTAAATTACTGCATATTTATAATTCCTAAAGGTATGAATAAAAACCTCATATTGGTTCGTTTTTTGTTTATTTTGTGCTTTGAGCTTAAATTGAACAAAGATTCAAAGATTTACGTAGAGGGGTCATAATGAAAAGTTCTCTACATAAAATGAGGTCATGGTTTGAAGGGTGAGCTGATTTTTTATATATATGTATATATATTATATATATATATATATCACATGACTGACTGACAGGAGTTTCCCATTTCTGTCTGTAAAATTTAGCATGGGAAAAAATGGTGAAATCACAGTATGATAAATATGATGACAGAAAAAAACGCATGATGACATGATAATTATGGATCGATGATAGCTGACTGGTAACATTGTGGGTTTTTTTATGATCATGTGATTTAATACATCGTCAAGTAACTTCAGAGTTGTACCAGTGTGCCACTTGAGGAAGAAGAAGGTGGCAACGTCAGGATGGACATGGAAAGCAGAGTGAACATTTCAATGTCACCCATTCCCATGCGGTACTTGATGGGCACTTGAGGTATTTGATAGTACTGGTGCTTGATAGTACGGGCACTTGATAGGCACTCGGTACTTGATAGTACTGGTACTTGTTAGGCACTCGGTACTTGATAGTACTGGTACTCGGTACTTCATAGTCAAAGGGTTAATGATGAAAACAGCTGCAGCAGACAAATGGCTGTGTGGAACCCCCACTCTCTGAATATTCGACAATAACAGGCTGACACTCTGATGCTCTCCAAGCCAGAGCTGGGGGCACCATGTAGGACATTCTGTGAAGACATCTGCGGATGGCGGGGGGGGGTGTTGTGTTTTTCCTATATCTTCCTTGTATGTTCGTTTTTTTTCTTTTTGTTTTTCACTGTGTGAGGCACGGCGATAACCACACGCCGGGAGTCTGAGCTCTGTGGAAAAGTTGGGCCGCCGTCTGATAGGGATGGGTGCCGGGAAATCGTTTCAGTTCAGTGCCGACCGTTTGCAGACGTCTATTTATCCAGTAGCCCAGAGGGCTGCATCAGGCCTGACGGCAGAGGGCAGGCAGCCAGGCTGGGCTGCTCGTCTGGGCCAGCCCGCTCCAGCCCCGACCTGCGGGGCAGACCTGTCACTGCAAAGGGAGAGGGGGGCTCTTTTGTTACTGTGGTCATTCATCCTTATCCTAAGGATGGTTATTGACTGGGCCAAGTGTGCCTGTTTGTTATTTTAATTCAGATAAAATTATCTTTTTAGCCACAAAACACAAAAAAAATGTGTTTATCACTGATTGTGCAGTTATGAGTGACAGAGGCAGTGAGAGTGGTTGCTTTGGCAGGTGACAAGATTAGCGACAAACAGGAGCCCAGTATATCAAAGAGGCAAGTAATCTAACATTAAAGTACAAGAAATTATGTCAGGGGAGAAATTATGCCTTTATTAATGATTCATGTTTGCACTATTTGTGGCATATAAAACACTGGTTGTATTGTATTGCCTCAGTTTGCAGCAGGCATTCGAGTGATCATTCCTTATAAAGTACACATGACAATAAACTTGAACTTTGAACCCTGACCCTTGTCCTTTCCCTGGTTAATGCAGTGCATATAGATTGTCTAAACAGATATATAGCATATTGTCACCACTTCATGTAATTAAACATGATGTTAGTAAAATGATAAAAGTAATTATTTTACTGATCGATTCCCTAACACCACATGTAATATTCTCTAGAGAAATTATTTGTTCTGGGAAATTCATTGGGTTAAGTTGGAACTTACTGATGCTTTACCACAGATTAATATTTTCACTGAAAGCCATGTCGTATTTTTTGAAGAAATATATGCATATACCCTCTTGTTTGAGCCGCTCAGTGTGTCATATACAAAATAATACTGTACGTACTGTACATATTACAAACAGCAGTATCCTCTGAGTTACATCTTCATAAAGATTATTATGTTTATTAGTTAGTTGTTTACCTAACATCTTACGAAGGAAAGTCACATAAACCTTGAGTACTGCACACGCATGTCTTTTCCAGTCTGGTTGAGGTGCTCGATGGTAAGACTAGGTACTTTCTGATCACTGGCTTTAAATAATAACAGTGATTAAAATAATAAATTCCAGAAAAACTTTGTGAGCCATATTGAAACAAAGAGTTTTCGATATTAACCTCCGGTACGCATGGCTGTGAATCCACTGCACGGGTGCAGCCCATTTCGACATGAAACGTGGGCGTCCCAGCAATATGTCTGCGACTGCATGTGTGCCAGCATGTCTGAGGGTCAGTTTTCTGTAATCCATTTAAAGGCCAAGGTTAATTTTCACCTGACAAAAGAAAGGTATAGTGTAAGGACCCTGGACAGAGATTTCCCAGTGCTCGCTCAGATTTATTCTTTCAAGGTGTTGTGGTCATGACTGCAAGCTTTTGTCGACCTGAGTTCTCAGAATGACTGTAATTCACTGAACTGACATACCTGGTCGATTCACTTATTTCTTTATTCACTTTGTTTGCTTATTGCGCATTTAAATTGCTAATGTTCTTGGGCCATCGACTCTGGCCATCAGTACAAATGCACGTTTTAAGTGCAAAGCAAGCTTTAACTGTGCGACTCAATCTCGGACAAGCTTTGAGGTTCCCTCTTCATTTGAGGAACAATATTACTCAAGGACTTCTGAATTTAGAATTTCTCACTAACAGGAAACAATGACCAGCTGCAAGTCTGCATTTAGAATGCTCTAAATTACAATAGTAAGTATTTGTTCGCGTATTACACTGTGATGTCAGTATATCAGATTTTTTTAAAAAATGTCAAGTCAATATGTAATAAAAAAGTGAAAATAAATCTAATTTTTTTGTGGAATACTACACACTAAATATAATGGTTACATTGTTATACATGTACTCATAGTTAAAAATAAATGATAATTAGCTGTAACAAAAACTAAAAAAGACATAAAACACAAATGACACTTGTATTTAGTTTAAAGGCTGCTAATGGGAGAAGTTAGCATCTTCTATTCCAGAGACCAAAGTTTGTCAGTACCAATAGGCTACTAACTAATGTTATATTCGTTTGATATTTTCTATACTGCACTATAGTTTATTTCCGGGTTTATCTCGTGCAGGGGTGAGCTGCTTAACTGGCAGTGTAGACTTTCTTGACAGACTTTCTGTAAGGCAGATTTTATGTCACCCGTGCAGCTTAGAATTTATTAAGTTTATATATAATTTTGAATCACTTCCTTTTATAAAGAAAAAAATGCAATTTCTCAGTTTGGCGATAACTTGAAACGTGAGGCCCAAAGGCATTTCTTTGCTGGTCCCACCTGGCTCAGATTCTGCGTTTGCACAGACACGTGTCATAACATGCGGTATTAAGTTTGCGGGACAAGTAGCAAGGGTATCAGAACAAGCATTACGTGCTTAATGAGCCGTTTGCGAACGCCATTCTCTGTGTAGTGCTGAGACACAGCAGAGAACATCAAGATGCCCAAAATCACGTTCCTGATTTACTGAACAGTGCAAGATACTACAGAAAAACATCTTACAGCCCCCAGATTAACAGAAATCGGTAACAAGCATTAGTTATGATGCAATCTACTAATTTTTTTCTACAGCTATAATTATTTTAATATATCAAGGGTCATACGAATGACACAAGGACACACAGTCTAAGCCCAATTTAGTTAAAAAAAAAAAAATTAGACAATTTAAGTCATGTATTAATCCTACCGAAGCCTAAATCTTGTTAAACATTAACTGTTTTCAACATCCAGCATCAAAATATATAGTTCGCATACTTGACCAATTTAAAAAAAAAAAAAAAAGTGTTGGCAATAATTAAGGCAGAATCAGCTGAAACATAAGCAGCCTTCTCCAATAAAAATGATGACAGAGTTATTAAACAGGCTTCCTCTACACCTCAGTAGCGTCTTCCTTTTCTAAACAATATTCCTTTAATGCTGAAATGTGTTTTTTCCATTTAGCGTACGGACCAATAACACCGTTGGGAGATGATGCAGAATTAACTATTGGCACAAGGCGAGTTGTTCTGGAAAATAAATGCCTGACACCTAAGTTCTGATTTCGAAGCTATTTTACACGCCCTTAAAAACACTTGCTTGCGCCATGGAAACAGGCTAAAAACGGTTTGCAGTTCCCTTTTGGCTCTGGCTGCTGTGAGCTGAAAAAAAAATAATCAACTGCTTCTCATTAAGGGTATTAAACGCATTATCATTAAGGCAGTTTTCATAGCGGAATTACGAGACGGGAAAAGTCTCGGAACTCGTTGAGAGCAGTTCTGAGACAGGTCATTTTGAATACTGCCTCATTTTTCAAAACAACGAAGGAAACAAAGCGAAATCATTTTTTGCGGTATTTTGGCATGCACTCTAATTAACGGGCAATGAGAATTTCATTCCTGCCAGAAAATGGCACCCCTATAAAGAGCGGCCGCAAACTCCTCTCCGCGCAGAATGATGTTCGGACTTCGGCGCAACTTTGCTCTGGAGTTATTAATCTCAGTGTCGGAAACATTTCAAATGAGAAGCAATAAATATGACTTGATGAAAGAAAATGCAGATGTTATCATTGTTACGTGAACATCTTATTTGATGAATATAAGGTGGATATGAGATGCCATATGATTCAAACGCCTTATTGACTTGAGATACTCATTGCTTCATCTCAAATAACAGAGGCGTTTCTGAGTGAGTCTTTTTCCCTTTAAGCTGTTAACAATTCTGGATATTATTATTATTCATTTTAAAAAAACTAACATCGAATTTCAACAGACCTTTTGCCCTAACAAATCGTCGAGAATATTAAAATCCTCCGGTGTGTCTGTTTTTTTGTTAGTTAGTTAAAGTGAACCATAAGTTTAAACCCAATAAATGTATTTTAAAGAAAGAAAAAAACGGCTACAGTCAATGCTAGATTATATTGCGTTTGTTTTTAAATATTGGTGGTAATTATGGCAATTTATTAAATGACATGAATATATTATAGTCCGCGTCGCATTCTTTAACCGACTTTATTATTTATTTATTCTCATTTTCTGATTCATTCTGTACCTATTAAAAGTACGGGTTTAAAAGCTTTTTAAACCGACTGTGAGCAGGTATATTAATATTTATTTTTACCTTTTCATGAAGACCTAGTGGCCTACTTTCTACCAATCAACATGGCACGTAAAAGTGAGCACTTAATAACGGAGTTATTACACGGCACTTATTCAATGTTATTCCAATGCCTATAAGGAAAGTATCACTGCTAATGATGGAGTGAACATATAATGATTAGAGTAACCATCCATAACTTTCCTGTAATTGCTTGTATTATTCCTGACTTTATAATTTGTTTTAAATGATGCAGATCAAAATAAAATCAAAACATTTGTTATAACCCACTGTTTAAAATAATAGTAGTTCGATGTTTCTCGTGATAGTTTTAGTTAAAAGCGTTTAACAGAGGCTAGTAAAAGCTAGACAGATTGAAGAAGACGTGCTCATATAATTAACGGTTCAGTACAGGTTAGACCAAATTAACATTAAATTGGTGTCCATCAAAAGATTACTATATCACCCTAATTGTCACTGGATAAATTTACCTTGCTCCGGTTACAAAACCAGGGCTAATGCTACATTGACAGTGTCTATTTACAGTCACCTGTCGGTTTCAAATGAAAACGCCAAAAGAAGACTATCTGCGGAGATCAAAGTGTAAATGTATGGAAGTTGACATTATCTGTACGTAAAGGAATGCTGAGACGCAATTTCAGAACCGGTCGTGCGACAATAAACACAGCAAAACACCCGCTGTAGAACAGGACACTTGTAATAATAATTCGTATATCATTAATGCAATCCAATTGTTTCTATTCTTTTCGCAAGTCTCGTAAACTATCCGTTTTTTATATTATTTTTTAAAAAAATAACCAGTCCTAGTATTATATAACCTAATACCGAAAACACCTCGTGAGGGAATAAAAATGCCATATTTCATTCTAACTATGAAGTAGTTTGACTTAAAAACCGAAATAAATGTGTTATTTCTGTTGGTTCAGTCAAACAAGAGGCGACTTAGTCTATACATCAGGCAACTGCCCCAAACTGGAGCCCGTTCTGTGACGGCTAGAATAAACGAAATTTTAGGTGTTGATATTTCCTTAACGATTTCCCACCGGTCGGATAATTGTGCACTCTGCTGACAAGCGTATTTGTTGCTGCTTTGTGGCACAACAAAAACAGCAATATCAGACGGAGTTAACGTGAAAATTATATATTTAGGCAACGGTGACAAAACTTGATGGTTAAAATGTTGCTGCATGGTATAAGATGTAAAGTTTTATTTACTTGGTTTTTCACTATGGCATGTTCCAAACTTCTTGAACATTGTACAACGACCTTTGTCGGCGTCTCGGGTGTCATTTACGACGACAGAATTTATATAGTTATATTTATCGCTGGGTAAAATAACGTCGATTCCGATTTTTTTTAAAACGAATGAAATCCCCATATACAATATAGGCATGTAGCACAACAAATAATTGAAATAAAACATAAAAGCTCCAGTTTTATCGAAGCCTCGCTGAAGATGCTTATAACATTAAGTTTTATTTGAATCCTGGATTGTGTGACACTTCAGAAACATAATTTCAAATTGCTAGAAAATACCCACCTTGTACTGCAGTTTAAAAGGCTAGAAAGTACTTTACTTGACAATTGTGATGTCTCCGGGGATCATTAAATCATTTGTAAACTGTTACTGTAACTGTCGCTATAAATGAACTCTAGTGTATTTAAAACCAGTTTAAAATATGCATTTACGATTGTATGCAAACGCGCATCTATTGTTAGAGCATGGAGAAAAAAACACACGTCCCCTCACACGTCTCCCAGTTTCACTCTTTTTCAGTAAAGGTACAATGTCGCCTTTTAGAACGTAATGATCACCCAAACCTTATTATTCGGCCAACTTCAGTGTTTTGTATTCCTCTCTATCCGCCGGACAATTCTTATTGGTAGGTGAAAATGTTACATCACAATGATTATGACGCGCCGTCTTCCTGTTTCCTTCAGCGGCGTCTTAAAGTGAATCTTGTTGGTGGGAGAGCGCCTCAGCCGCAGCTCTGCCCTGCTCGTCTCCAAGAGAAATACACTTTCAGTCCAGAAAGGAGAGCGGCGCAAAAGAGCCTCTCTCCTCACTCACGCTCAGCAAGCGTCGCTCCCTCGCTAAGAGAAATCGCAATATTCATCACCAGGCGAGCAGCCCTCCGCGTCCTTTCTCTTTCATCAGCGAAGAAGCTCGATTTTCCTCTCATTTGTAAGTAACCTTGTCCTTTAGGTAGCTCCCTTATTTGCTTGGATCGGGCGCGCGGAGGAGAAAAAAAACAAACAAAAAAAAAGAAACTTGGAAAATGTACCGGTAGATGTCTGACCTGATCGACTGAGCTGTACGACACTGCAATATGTGTTATATCTTAGATGGTTTTAATAACATGTTATGATGACGTGTTTCGGTTTGTCTTTTTTCATCGTGAGAATAGTGCTAATTTGGGAACTTTAAAAAGTAAGTAGCGCGGTGCGGTATTGCTGATTATTCGTCCCGTGACTTTAATCGAGCTGATTCCTGTTTAGTGGAAAATATGTTTATTTACATTTGTTCAGACTATTTTAAGTCGGTAAATTGTGGTGTAAATGCTTGGTCTTATGCGTTTATAATATTCTGACGGCTTTACTAAGCAGGTTTTCCTTTTTCATCACTATTGGCATATTATATTAATTTTGTCAATTTTGAACTGTTTAGACGTGTCTCCGTTTATGTTGGTTTTTTCAGTGAGGCGTCCGACGTTCTCGTCCCTCTAAGCGACTACCTTCCCTTATCTACGCGGATCATAATATTGCACCAGAAGTAAAATCTCTTTAAAAAAAGTTATTTGCATTTTAGCGCTGAAAGCCGGCCAACACACGACCTTATGGCAGTTGATGATTTCTCTCTTTTCATGTCTGCGATACCATTTAATCATTATGAAAACACGAGTGTGGATAATAATAGAATACAAGAAACGCGTTTAAACTGGAATATCAGAAACAATTAAAGTATAACGGGACCGGTGACACAAAGCCCCGGTTAATGTATGTTTACTTTAAACTGCTTAGCTGTACAATCTGTGGCTTTACTCCAGAACAAAGTTACTAAACATACATATGCATGAATGTATAAATTAACCGTTCCTATGTTTTTTTCTTTGTCAGCACTTTTTGGACGAGTTCCTATCTTTGTTCCGTACACACTGGTTTATGTTATTGAGTATCAGCTTCGTTTCCCACTTATTTCCGGTAGTATGATAAAATGAGCATCATTTTGCATTCGGGTTTGTGATTCTGAAGAGACGGATCACATGTAGGACTTGGGATAGTGCAGAGCGGTTTCTCGTTTTATTGAATTTATATTGAAGTCCGGATGAAATACTGCGCATGAGCAATATGAGACAGGTGCATTGTGTAAAAAGACAGGTGCGAGTTGCTTTATTTCCAGTAATAACGACTTTGCACAATATACACCTCAAGGCGCTAAACTATGTGTTTGTCTAACTGAGGTCTATTGTGAGCTGAATCGTTGTGTGTTTCAGCAGTTGAGACCGGTTTACTGTGTTAGAATAAAGCGGTACACTGTTTTAAGGTTTTCATTTTTTCTTTTTATCCTGCTTCTGAGCTTCAGAAACGGAATGGAGTAAAATAATAAATACTTACTAATAAAACATAGAACATTTTGTTGTATAATTTTCACGTTAAATTTTAGTCCATCGGATTCGTCCAGCATTAAAATCAAGGAGCACAAAGTTTGCGTGCATGGGGTCGGATTGCAGACTTCGCTTCCCTGAAGATGGCACGGTCTCTCTGGGAGCGACATGGCGTTAATGAGTCGCTCGCCTCCCAGTTGGTGTCTGAAGGATGGACCTGCGCTTTCACCTGCGGTTTCATTAGATTAGTAGTTATGCTCTGCGGTGACCGCTACCAGCACGGCATTAATAATTACACTGGCAGTTTTGGCGAAGGCGCTTCCCCCCCTTCTATGGTTCCGATGATATGTCAGATTTTCTCTCACAGAAAACAAGTAATTTAACCTCTTTCTCTCCTCGACGATTGCTGCAGTTTAAATGAATAAGCCCGTCCATAATAACAGCTGTTTCCAGTTCTCCGTGCTTCGTTTAAGGACATACGGATTTGGTGTGTTTATGGTATAAGTTTATGTTCCCTAATTCTACATCTGTATCAGGAATTGGGGGAAAATAAAACGGCAGACGTAAGGCTTTTAAAAATATAATATTTTTGTCTAGTTTCAGTTTAGGTCACCGTTTGACCTTTTCAATTTAATTTGAGTTAAAACCAAAACGTCGCATTGCGCCTCTTAGTTGAGACAATGCAAAGCAGCTGACAGCTTTATCCTGTTAGAGAGCTGGGTGTTTTACTTCAGCATGGGTTTAGCAGTCTGTCTTGTTTAAAGGTACAACAGCCGATCCCTCTTGAGACTGTATCCCCCAGCCTTAAAATTACACAGCTGTCTTTACCTGCTAACCTATTCGCTGCCTTTAATGTTATCTTTTAGCTCTTATATATATATATATTAAGTCATAGAACTCTTGAATCTTTTTATTCATTATTCCAACTTTTTAAAAATCATCCTTGTTTATTCCAACTTAACAAAAACACATTGCACTTTAATTGGTTGTGTTCTTCCCAGAATGAATGGCTTTACTTAACTGGAACACTACAAGTCCCACATACAGAGTGCTGTTCCTATCGACCGCTTTGCTGTGAAGATTTCAAGTGGGTGGTGACTGTTTATCTGTTATCTGCTTTTTGGGGGAGTTTAATTTTCTGAAAAAAAGACTTAGAAATGTAGAAATCTCGACCAGTACAGGAATCATTAACATTCTGAGGGTAATTCGTAAATTTTGTATCTTTTTTTTTTTTTTTTGGTGGATCCTGGGGGAAATTTTCTGCAGGCCAGTTTAGCTGTGTAGGTAGCATAGATAGCTGTTACATCACTGCACAGTGTAGATTGTTCATTATGATGCTGAGCAGTTACCCACCAACCAGCAATGTACATAATTATTAGGGACCGTATAAAGGTTGTCCTATATGATGGCACAATGTTTTATCTGTTAGTTTGTTTTGATCGGTGATCAGTGATCGTATCAAATCTAAACGTTTCATTTCTTTTAAAATCCTGTCACTTCCTTGATGTTTTCATGACCCTAAATACACATTTCTCTTTGTGGTTTATTATTGTGGTTTGTGACCACAATATTGAAATGTGTGACATATGACTAACACCTGTATGGAACATTTCTTATGATTGGGTTTGAAACCCACCAGTGTTTTGCCAGATTTCTAATCATAAAATAAACCTAGTTGATGTTGCAATTAGTGTCTAATACTGAGAGCCATTGGCCGAATATGATGTGTTTTGTTTATTTCCCCCTGAGTGCGGCACACTTAGTCACATGCTCTTGTTGGAGACATTATATACTGTATTCCGTGACTAACAGGTATCATTCTGGACATTTGAACAGCAAAATTTTACTTTCTGGTGCTGCACAGGCATTTATTTTGCTTGCTCCCTCTTAAATCATTATTATTTCTCAAAAACTTTTATTTTAGAGAGCGTATTCATTGCTGTGATTGTAGCGTGCGGCAAATCCGATGGCGTCGGGTGCATTTTGTTTTATTCAGGATTGAGGTCAGGAAACTTGGAGAAATGTAAAGAAAACGATTCATTGTGCTCTCGCTCTGTTGGACAGGGTCCCAGGATTGTCGAGCTGTGCCCAGCTGACAGGCTTTTGAGGATGGAGCAATAGCAGCCCAGTGATGCCTGACCATGACAGCGTAGCCCTCTTAAGCAGACAAGCCAAGAGACGAAGAGTTGACATTGGCGTGAAAAGGACTGTAGGGACAGCGTCTGCGGATTTCACTCGAGCGAAAGCAGCCGTGTTCAGTGCCATGAATCCCCACAGCTCCGAGCAGGACGTCGAGTGTTCGGTGGTGCAGCACGCGGACGGGGAGAAGTCCAACGTGCTCCGCAAGCTGCTGAAGAGAGCAAACTCATACGAGGATGCCATGATGCCCTTTCCCGGTGCCACCATCATCTCCCAGCTCCTGAAGAACAACATGATGAAGAACGGCGGCAGCGAGTCCAGTTTCCAAGGAGGCGGGCTTTCCGGCACGGGCTCGGAGATCCACCAGGAGGACGCCTGCAGTAACTCTTCCCAGGAGTGCCTCTCGCCCTTCGGCCGGCCAGCCGCCAGCCAGCTGGACGTGGAGCGGCTCAGCGACGAGCACCTGAGGGCCAAGCGCGCCCGAGTGGAGAACATCATCCGCGGCATGAGCCATTCGCCCAGCGTGGCTGTGCGCACCGGTGAGCATGAGCGGGAGGGGCCGCCGCAGCCGCCCGGAAGTCCGCGCGAGAGCTATCGCGAGAACAAGCGCAAGCAGAAGCTGCCCCAGCAGCAGCAGAGCTTCCGGCAGCTGGTGTCGGCACGCAAGGAGCAGAAGCACGAGGAACGCCGCCAGCTGAAGCTGCAGCTGGAGGACATGCAGAAGCAGCTGCGGCAGCTGCAGGAGAAGTTCTACCAGATCTATGACAGCACCGACTCGGAGAACGACGAGGATGGGAACCTCTCGGAGGACAGCCTGCGCTCCGACAGCGCCGAGCGCCAAGGGCAGGACACGACGGCCGACCGCTCCGACAACGAGATTTCTGACCTGGACCCTGGGCATTTTCTAGACCGCGCCCGGGCCCTACTGCAGGAGCAGGCCTTGATAGGCGAGGGCGACAAGCAGAAGCGCGATGGGACACGGGCAAAGGGCCAGGGGCCGCCCTCCATGCATGCTGAAGGGAAACAGCTGGCCGAAACCCTCAAGCAGGAGCTTAACACGGCCATGTCCCAGGTGGTGGACACTGTCGTGAAGGTCTTCTCCAAGCCCACACGCCCGGTTCCTCAGGTCTTTCCACCCCTCCAGTTGCCTCAGGACCGCTTCGCGGTGAATGGAGAGAACCCCAACTTCCATACAGCCAATCAGAGGCTACAGTGCTTCAGTGACGTCATCATTCCCAACCCCCTGGACTCCTTCGCCAGCCTCCAGGTCTCCAGCTCCAACGACCAGACGGAAGCCTTGCCTCTGGTGGTCCGGAAAAACTCCTCAGACCACCAGTCGTCCTCAGTGGGCCCTCATGGCACCCACCACCACCCATCTCTGCATCCATCCCCGCTGAGTGCTGCTAGCATGGGCTTCACCTCTCCATCTTTCCGGCACCCCTTTCCACTTCCTCTCATGGGTTACCCTTTCCAGAGCTCTTTAGGCACTCCGTCGACTGGCTACCCTGGCAAGGACAGGTCCTCTCCAGAGTCTCTGGACCTGTCCAGGGAAACCGCCAGCCTGCGGACCAAGATGACTTCCGGTCACCTGCACCACCATCGTTCACTCTCGCCATCGCATCCAGCCAGTACCACTGAGGGTCTGTCCTTGTCGCTCATTAAATCTGAGTGCGGGGACCTTCAGGACATGTCTGACATCTCTCCATATTCAGGAAGTACAATATCCTTTTTCAAAAGCAATGGTGTGCGATCTCAGTCTTTCTCCTTCTGCTCCTAGTTCTGTTTGCGCCACTTCTCCCATTTTTCACAAATGTCTGCTCAGATACAGAAACAGGCCTGTTATAGACCTTCTTCTCAGCCTTCCCTACAGGTAGATCCAGCTTGGTCTGGAACATCTGATGCAATCTTGCAGTTTTAATTGGCTACACCGCTGGTTTCAATTACTTTTGATTGGTGTAGGAGGTTTGCGGAATGAGATGTCTGGAGGAAGCGTTAATATTCAGTCTGTCTATTAATAGTTCTGCTTAAATTCTTTGCACTCCTAAAAATCCAGAGGTGTAAAAATCAATTTAATCTTTTTCAGTTTTAACTTTGTAAGTTGTTTTTATGTTGCTGCGTTTGGCTTCTGAATCTGCACTGCTCATTTTGCGCTCCTATTATCACAAACGAGCATCAAAGACTAATTTTGTGAACGCTCAGGAATTAATTACTGTGTCTAAGCACAAGTGGTAGAATGGAAAAGGGCAGCTGAGCTCAGTGCATTCGAAAGGGGGGGAGGCCCTCGCTAAAAAGTGGGCGTTTTGTTTTCTCCCGGCCCCAACACATCGATCCGAAGGGTACGGCGATGCAGCGGGTCGAGCGGCGCTGTTCCCAGGGCGCGTTTGCATTAAGTCGCCAGGAGAAGCTCCATTTTCTCCGGCGCGGGTTGGAGCTGCGTGTGCAGAGGTACAAAGCGCCACTTAAATCTTGGATGTGGTTGAGGACCTGTTTTTAAACAAAAGAGCAGAGTAGAGCATGAAGACCATGTCTGCCCCCCTCACTCATGCTTCTACAATAGGCTGTAGGGTATAATAAAGAACCTTGTTCTGTCTGCTCTTTCTTATCACATTGTAAAAAAGAATAATCGCAGTTTCTATTCTTATTTGTTATAAAGATTTGTTGACAACCTGAGGCACCTATTTGCTGTTGCTAGGCAGCCAAATAATCCCCCCCCCCCATCTCCTTTGAATGCTGCGTTAACAGGTGTTTGCTGGTGGCTGTTTATCTTTCATTTGTTCTTGTCTTTCTTGACCCTGAACTGAATGGTTTCCAGAATCACCCCCATCCCAACTCTCCCAGTGCTTTAAGCTGTGTATCAAGAGGCAGCTTTTAATAGCAACACCATGAAACATTTTTCACCTTCAGTCTTATTGCTAATTATTATTATAATAATGAATAATGACAAATATCCAGTATATTTAACTATATAACTAGTTATATAATTAATTTATAATATGCATATTGTCTCCTTAACATTGATTTATCCTGCTAATAGTATTTCTACTGTAGTAAAGTGAAAAAAATAATGGTAAATAAAATAACATTTTATGATAAGCCCCCCCCCACCCCCGTAGTAAAGTGAAAAAAATAATGGTAAATAAAATAACAT
>JAODLC010000043.1:18487269-18501452 GCA_026781145.1 Hippopotamyrus pictus
ACAGGCTGGACACCTGCCATCATCCCCCCCCCCCCGTAAAGTAATCAGCATGTCATCCAAGGGTTCAGCTGGCCTCTTCCTCATAGGACCCAGGTTGTACAGAAGTAGCTGGTGTTCTCATTGGTGCTCCGACAAGTTTGCATGATGTCACAGTGGTGGACGTTAGATAAGCTGAATTAGTGTTTGTACCCTGATGAGAGCAGGGATGGTGACTACAAACGTGAATCTTTTTGGGGCTTTGTATGAACCTGTTATGTTGCATTACAGCTGCCTCTTTAAATAGGAATAAAATGGTTTCATAATTATATAGGTTTGTGAATTTAGGCTAGTCGTTGACCAAAAGCAGGTCTCCCCATGTGAAAAAGAAAAACAGATTGCCTCTCTGGGTAATTATAAGAAGTGTGGTTTTCACAGTTGGCTGATATAACAGATTTCTAGTTCCCGTCGTTCAGGCTAATTGAAATTATTTATTAGTGGAATTATTGTTCTTAATCCCATGATCCTGTCTCTTTGCCCTGAGGAAGGCAGATCTGCACACCCAACAGAGCCCAAGTGCTTTTCTTAAATTGAACGCACTCAGAATTGCCACCAGGACATTATGCCCCAGCCTGGACGCAGTTCCTCTGCAGGCTTGCAAAGTAAGCTGCGTAATCAAATAAGTTGTATTCAAATGGATTAAAGAAACAGACTGTTGATTGTCTTCACCTGGGGGAAGAAAGTCCTTCCCTTTTTTTTTTTTTTTTTAAAAATGCAGTCTCTTTGCATCTCACAAAAATAGGCTTTTTTCAGTTTCTCGGAGGATTTGCATTGGGGGGGCCGGGCGCCGTAGCCCGTTGAGACGCAGGGGCAGGTGACCGACCTCGCCGGTTCCGTGTCTCGTAAAGCACCGGCACACAAAGGAATCTTCCTGACCCTCTCTGGAGAGCTGGGCCCTAACGGGCTGCTGGAGTGGCCTTTTGTCTGCTAACTGTGCGTGGAATTGGCCATTTCAAGTCATGCCTTTTGGGACCCCCCCCATCACCACCCCAACCCTCCTCCCCACCCCCTAGTTTTTGCTCGTTTTCTTCATCTGAAAAGCATTTCTAATTTTGCCACAGTCTGATTAAAAACTCGACTGTCTTTTTTTTTTTTTACCCTCCATCCTGTTCCGGCCACATTTATCTAAGAGTGTGTTAAAAAAAATCATTTAGTACCATCTATATATAGGTTTTGTTAAAAGTTACTTACTTGCTAGACTCTCCTGTTTAGGGTCCAGGCTTCCTCTTATTAAGCAATCCCTGACACTGGCTCACTGATGTGTCCGGGCAGCTGTCTGTGGTGAATTTTTACTTGACCTCATCCAAGTCTTTGCCGCTGGGTTCCCAATAACATGAAAATCAGCTGGAATTTGTAGTTCTCGCTCGATAATGTGTCTAAAGGCAGATAGTTGGCATGACTTACCTCACATCTGTGTGATGTTTCCTTATCAAAAGCTGACGTAACCTTCCCTTTTCTACCTGGCGTGCTTTTATTTACGTGAGACTTTTCATGGCTGCTGTACGTGCACTAGGCCTTTTTCATGACTCATTGTTCATGTATGTATCCTGGAAACCTGTCGTCTTTTCTTGGAAGATGAGGTTTGTTTACCAGGATTGAGAGTTTTGTGTTTAATGTCCACCTAATTATTACCTCCCTACGCTTGGTTTGCTGCTGCCTCAAACGACTTACATTTTTCAACATATGTCTTCTATATAGATATACTGGTGTTTCTGGAGTTTCATTATAATTTGTGGTCCTTTTCTTCCGGAGGTGTTGTAGTTTTACAGGAAATGTTGTGCAGGTAATGGATTAAAAAACAAACAAACAAACAAAAAAGAACAGTTGAACCAAACATGAGAAAGGAGGGTTACGGTGACCTGGAACCCTCTAAACAGATTTGCCTCAACTGAGATCACTGATATGAAATGTTTACAGATCTCACCTGCAATTTCAAAAAATAGCATCTCCATATAATTATTTTTTTATTAAGAATCTCACTTGGACCCCTTATTCCTTCTCATTTCCACACTGAACCCTTACTCTGCTCTCTGTAGAGTAAATAATAAATACTTCATTTTTTCCCCATGATCTGAGGGAAATTAGTTTGGCTCCTTCAAAAGTCCTGCCTGGGTGGGAGGGGACAGCTTGCAGCCTCCGCTCCCTGTGCTGTTATTTCGCATATGCCTTATGACAGATGGTAGTATGGAGAGTAATGCCCCTTTATTCTTCCCTATCAGACTAATGGAGGTCACCTCTGGGCTCTCTCAAGTCCCTTCCTTTGGCACAAGGAGCTTGTCAATCATCTGTGCCATCATTTAGCCCCGGGAAGGCAAAGAGGCTCTCACCAGATCCCGACTCGCTGACCTACGAAGACATACGATTGGCACCAGCTGCCGTTTGTCCGCGACGTTGTTTGTGTACACCTCTAAAGCGAAAAGCTGAAAGATATCACTGTCACACTTTATTTGGCCATTTAAACATTGTTAATTAACCACTTGAAAATGTTAAATTTCATCTACTTTTTAATTTTATCATCCAGTGTCCATCCAGACTTTGAGGAAGGAAATTATGTTATCTTATTGTCTAAAGACCACAACAAAATATGTGGTTATAGATGTATGAATGTTCTGTAGGTTCCAGGTTAAGGACCTGGCCACTTAACTCCGAAAGTGATGCTTCCCGTTGTGTCCATTTATAAAATAAAAATTTGACGTGCTTAAGTTTGTTTTTGGCAGGAAATGTTTTGATGGATACTTTCGCTCCGCTCCTTCCAGGGGTGGGATGGCGCGAGAGCCGACCTTGCGGGGGTCACATTGATTTCCCTCCCTCATGCGTCTTCATTTCGGATAAATTATAAAGCCGTTAATTTGCCGAGGAAATGGCATGGCTGGTCTGTGGCACAGATGTGGCCAAAGCCGGCCCGGCTGCCAGCGTGGGGGTGTGCCAGCTAGCTAGGGGGATAATTGGAATGCTTAGATTGCTCCGGTTAGCCCTGCTTTCTCCTGGGACCTCTTCAGCAGCTCCTGTTTACAAATCTGGAGGGCAATGCTTTTCCCAGATAAATAGGGCCTTTATTACGGTAAGTAGGCATTTATTGATCTGCCGTCCCGCACGTATTGATCAGCCGTCGATTTTACGCCGTCGTGCATTTTATAATTTTTTTTTTTTAACGGAAGAATGGAGTATTGTCTTTCTTGGCATGTCTGGTCACAATCGAAAGCTCCCCTTTAGCGTTGGAGTAACAGCTTTCTTTGTCAGTATTATGCAAATTTTTTTTTTGAGGAGGGGGAGGGTGAGGCTTGTCTTAGTCTGCTTAGGCTTCCTAGCTTAGGTGATTTATTCTTTTTTTTTTTTACTTTTCGTTTCTGGTGGTCAGATCCATCGCCATGTCTTCCTTGACTGCACGCTTTGCAAATTCAGGAAGGGCTCTCACCTAATCACTTGAAGAAGGCCAAGCTGATGTTCTTTTACACCAGATATCCCAGCTCCAATATGCTGAAGATGTTCTTCTCTGACGTGAAGGTAGGTCATGCTATCTCCCGCCTTGCTGTGTTCCTCTAAACTGTTGCCAGAATTTTTTGTGGATCCGTCCTGATTAATCTCGGGCATGTGCTTGATCATAATTCCCTAATAAAAAGAACCTTGACATCCCCCAGTTAAAATCATATCTAGCTGTTTTTTCACTTTTTTTTTGAGGTCCACAGAAATGCAAATCTGTGCATCACACCGATGCACGCTGTGGTAATCAGCAGAAGCTAGCGCTCGAAACTCTGTGAGCTGTGTGTGAGTGTGGCAGTGCATTGTACCCCTGCGCATGGCGAGCGTCAAAGGAGAGGAACCCAAATTAAGAACAGAAACAATGGCCCTGATTGTCTCTTATTTACAATTTAATTTGTTGTTGATGTGGGGTACAGTGCGCATATGAGGGGGCCAGATACTGTGACAGATTCAGGGCACATTATTCAGATGGGGCAGCAAGAGGTTGGCGCTCCCGGCAGCCCCCACACCCCTGTGCTCATGGAGGTCGCGTCCCTGCAGCCAGGGTCTCCCATCCCAGGGTTCAGGGGACCACCTTCACAGAGTGTTTGGTTCACCTTCACAGAGTGTTTGGTTCACCTTCACAGAGTGTTTGGTTCACCTTCACAGAGCCTCCCGGCAGCCCGCACGTTAATCCTACCACACGGTCCTACAGAAGCTGTCAGACCCACCACTAGACACTATTGTATTAAAACCCAATAGTTTTAACAATTACACCAATACAGTATTTAAGTCACCGTTAAAATCAGACCACTTAGCTATTTAGGACTTTTAAACAACTTGCTTATTATAAGCACATTTTCTTGAATTTTTTGGTTTTTATCTTTAGCTTTTCTTCCCCCTCATAACTTTGTCCTTTCGTTTTCTTGGGAATCTTGTTTTTTTTTTTTTTTTTTTGTTTAGTAAATACGCGATTTGTCATTTTGCCACTTGCATGTTTAAATGTTTTGTAAACCATAAAGTACTGACACACAAAAATGCCACAATGCACCTTTTATTGTCTTGAGAAAAGCCAGGATGCGTATCCATGCGATGCTCCTAGCCAGGCGGCCAATCTAGGGCTGGCTTTCGGTTCACATGACCGGTTTCTAAAACAACATCGAGCAGTTGGGTGGCAACACCTCTACAGAACTGCAGCAGACTACTTTGCTCGTTTGATCAACTAGTTGGCAAGTGTGGCAACCAAGCATAAACAACTAACTAATTGCTGGATAATGAGCCTGGGAATGACTGGTTTAAGATGTATATTTGGGGGTCTGAACAGACGATAATACACGTGGGAAAACCCACTAATTGGGAAAACTGCAATCCTATCCCTTTGGCTAGACTGCCGTCTCTCCGCAAGTGACTGAGAACCTTAGCTTATCGATGACTTGCCAGACAGTAATCGCTGTAGTCATTCAGGGAAAGGGTGCCTTGAAGCTACTTTGTGACCAGTCTGTGTTTGGGGGAAGCTTTGTTAATGTACTTGCTGCAGGTGTTTAAATGGGGTTACAAGAATGGCAAGATGTTATTTCAAGATCTGCGCAGCTTGATACTGACACTTGACGGAGATCTGCTCAATTGTGCTATTTCAGTTGTTTCACGCTGTGGTCCCGGTATTGCAAGTGCACTGTGGAGTTTGGGTCACTCAGTTTCTCATCCTCCCCCCTAGTGATAGCAGACCCTAGAGAAGCGTGCCGTTTGGATCCCAGTTCCGGTGACGGGGTCATGTTTCCCGGTGCCGATTGTGTGGAGTCAGCCAGTTGTCATGTAGGGATTAGCATCTGAGCTCTTCCTCAGAACTACGACAGGAAGCCATTTGGGCGTCTTCATAAAGGTGAGGGTTTTTTTTTTTTCTGAAGTGCAGGCAGGTGCACAGCGGTCTCTGTCTAATTTCCTGATGTGTCCCAGTGTAGCAGATGGCTGCGATGAGACTTGTGTTGATGCTACATTTGTTCAGCATATGTCTGGTGCGCAAAGTGACTTACTGGCTTACCGGCCTGCTAATTTATGCAGGTTAGTGTTGTGCTGTGACTCCCTCGCTCAAAGCTGTGGAAGGAACATTAGTCAAGAAGGATGCATCTATCGCCTTTACTGTCATTTATCCTGGACTGGACCATGATGGGGGGGGAGCCTGCAGCTTATCCCAGGCAGCATAGACCACAAGGCCGAGGGGGTACCATGTGGACAAGAAGCCAGACCATCGCTGGGCGCAGATATACACTGCAGGCAAACTAGAGTTGCCAGTTAACCAAACTGCATGTGTTTGAGCTGCGGGAGGAAACTGGAGGAAACCAGGGAGATGCAGGGAGGACATGCAAACTCTACAAACACAGAGCTGTGGCAGGATTCAAGCTCCCAGCTCTGGAGGTGTGAGGCAACAGGGCTACTCTGTACAAGAGGAGCTGGGATCTCCTCATGGGGACACGAGGTAAAAGGGGTGGCTAGGAGTTTGCCTGTCAACACATCGCAGTATTACATAGAGCAGGCCGAGAAAAGCATTCCCCCCCGCCTCCCCCCCAATTTCGCCTGACTGCGGACTCTGAATAAGCCGAACCGAGCCCTACAGCCATGCTTGGAAATCCCAGGCTCGAACCTGTGCACTTAAGAACCTGTGAAAACACAGTGGGGGAGTGGGGGGGTTGGAGAAAGTGGCTAAAAAAGAAAAAGTGTGGTGGGATTTCATGTCCCTCGTCGGGTTTTTGTCGGACAGAAGGAAGTTGCCGGAGGTGTGTTTTTATTTTGTGCCGCGGAGTGACGTCCAGGGCAGGTGATTGCATCAGTGGCGGCGACCGTGATGAAGAGCACTGCTCGTCTGCTGGCTGCCCTAAGGAGCGATGACCTTTCACAGGCCCGTGAACACGGCCATGAGAGGCAGCCCCCGCGGCTCACCGTCACCCCCCGAGCAGATGAAGGTGTCAGGCTGATTTGTTTTATGGGTCCTCCGACTATGTTTCTTGAATATTTAGACATTTTCCCTTGCAAATACACTGGAGCAGAGGTGTCCCAGGGGAAGCGTTAATCAAAGTCTCTGTCTCTGGTACGGAGGCAATGCTGACCTTTCACTGAAGCAATTAGGGGCCTTTTTTTGTACAGAACTAGAGCGGGACAGATGCTACAGCGTCGGCACGGCCCGGCACTGCCTACTGATATTACAGCGTCCTTTGATTCTGCTTTTGATTTTCCTTATTATTTACATCTCAAACTGCAGGCTCTATGCAGACGTAAATATTGCTGCTAGTTTTTGGGGAAGCATCAAAAATGTTAATGAAGTGATCTTGAGATGTACTGGAGAAAAAACAGTGATTGTCTTTGAGATGCGGTTAGTTTTTTTGTTGCCTTGTTGAATATGGTGGAATATGGTGATTGGACGTCGTGTGTGTGTGTGCATGTCTGGTCATCTATATTTTACATTATGGGGATCAGATGTCCCCACAATGTGATAAAAATTTTGACCTTGTGGGGACAATTTTTCGGTCACCACAAGGGGAAACTCAATTTCAAAGGAATCTGTGAATGCAAACAAACTAAGAATACCAAAAGCCTTGTATTTTGTTTGGTTACTTATGGTTAAGGTTAAAGCTGGATGGGGTTAAGGTCGTCATTGTTAGGAAACCCTGATTAGGGTTTCTCCCATAAAAATGAACGTATGGTCCCCACAAAGATATGAATACAAATGTGTGTGTGGATTAGATTTATGTCCCCCACATTTTAATAAAAACCTGTTATTATTTTATGTTGTGGGGACCATTTTTCAGGTCCCCACAAAGATCTGTGAATGCAATCAAAAAACTAAAAATGCCAAATGACTTGTATTTTATTTGGTTACTTAGGGTTAAGATTAGGGCTGGGTAGGGGTTACGGTCATAATGTTGGGATTAGAGTTTTCCCCATACAAATGAATGGAGAGTCCCCACAAAGATATAATTACAAACCTGTGTGTGTAATGCGTGCAGTGTATGTGTGTTTTGATACTGTGTGTATTTTGGGATTTTGTGTTTGTGTGATTTTTGGTAGAGTGTGTGTGTTTTGCATACAGTGTGTTTTTATGTGTAATTTTTGAAGAGTGCATGTGTGTGTATGTGTGTGTATTTTGATACAGTGTCTGTGTTTTTGCCTGTGCGTGCACATGTCTCTGTCTCTGTGCATTTTGCTACAGTGCATTTATGTGTTTTGGTACAGTGGTATAGCATCTGTGTGTGTGTGTCTGTGTATTTCTGTACAGTGTCTGTGTGTGCATGTGCGTGTGTTCATGCCTGTATGTTTGTTTGACTAGCGGATGACATGACATTTAATTGCTGAGTCGCCACACTGCAGTCGCACGGCCCTTTGTCTGCCTCCCTGCTATTCCGATTCACCAACAATGCGCTTTAAATCTCCCTTTATGCACCCCTGTCAAACGATGTCATGCGCACTTACTTTTTTTTGTAGTCTCCGTTATGTCATCCGAGGGCCATTCCAGAAAAAAATCCCCCCCCCCCATAGCCTTGTAAATGCCACGCCTGACTGCCCACCCGGTCTTTGTGATGCAGCGAATGTGTTTTTCCTCCTATCACATGATATTGTTTCTTTCAGCCGACAGGGGGAAAGCTGCCATTGTCTCCTCAGCACATCTTCAAAGTGCCGCGTGGCGAAGGGGTCATTTTTGACCTTGAGGAATTAACATGGCTGGAGCGTCTCAGTGGCGGACGAGCCCAGGGAGAGACCAGTTCTCCTCCAGAACATTAGTTGAAAAGAGAAACTTTACTCTGGTACGGCGGGGGGAATGAGTACATTCCAGTCCTAGGTAAAACTGAGTGTGAGAATTATACATCATATTATTTGTGTCCACAGACAAAATCAGTCATAACTGTGTGCTCTGAATTTAGGTGCATCCTTCAGGTGACGTGGTGGGATAGTTCAGAGGCTGGTGATGCTATGGATTGTGTATTTTAAATTCATACAATCCATCCTTTAAGTAAATGAGAGAGCTGTAAGAATATCCTTTCCTCCAAGCCCATGCTGTGGAGACAACTGCAATCATTGCCCTCATGTAGTGAGCCTTTGTATTTGTCTGTTGTTTCGCTGGGATTCCAATGGTAGCATCCAAATGAAAAATTAGCCAGAATACGGGTTTGCGAATGGATTCCGCACTTAAGACCATGGATATTTCAATGAGACTTTGTAATTTAAAGCGATGGTCAGGCCAAATAGCACATATGTACATATTCTTTAACTGGGCAAAGAGAGAGAAAACTAGAGGATGTCCCTGATCATCCTGAACCTGAACATCTAATAGTGATGTACCCTGTGAGACTGTGGCTCAAAAGCTTTACAGCCTGCCCAGAACATCGCAGTATGGTGCGTTGGTGCAGTTTGGCTGTGGAGAGCTTGGGAGATGCAGAACAGCAGGTGGGAGGCTGGAGAAACAGACAACATATAAAACTGACAAGATGCAGTTTGAAGTAATCAAAGAAATGAAAGGTAAAAAAGTGACAAGAGAAAAATGAGTGGGGGTTAGGGTTGGTAGTAGACAGTTTTGTTTCTTACTGTGAAGAGCTTAAGAATAATAATACATAGCAATTAATTAATGAACAGGTTATTTACATATATTATATTTATATATTATTTAGTCTTATTGCCAGTATTGTTTTATATACAGTATGAGGTTATATCAAAGGCAGTTAATTGGTTAAGTGTCACATCTTTTACATAAAGATATAGACCAGGCCTGTAGCCAAGAATTACTTTCCGAAGTCCTCTTATCGTACATTTCTTGGACCGGGAGTCACTGTTTACTTGCCTGACATAGATGACTATTTACTATGACTAAATGGCCTTTTTACAAAATTCTGAAAACGATAAAGGATTTTACGGACATTTATCATAGAATGTTCGCTTTCTCCTTTGTTTTGACCAAAGACATCGTTTTAGGCAAAATTACAGACACAGTTTTAACATGTAATACAATCAAGTCACTTATAGTTCCCATAGGGCCGCAAGCTTAGCCAGCCAATGTCAATTTATTTCACAGCGCTCATCGTGCGAGACAAAGTGAAATCAGCTGGTTGAAGTCGGTGGCCCTCAGAAAGTGGCGCCCTAGAGCAGTGATTCTGCACTTGTGTCAGCATGTGACACAGTTGTGTGACGCCGTTGCGCCCTTTGAACGATGCGACCCTAGCTTTGGATGAACCTTGTTATGTGTTGTGTTTGCGTTTTGTACTATTCAGGGTTTATTAGGAGTTCAGGAAGTTTTGAGAAAGGAGCTTTTGTTCAGGAGACAAAGAAAATGGAAATGTAATTTATTTGGCTTGATTTTAGATGTTGGCATTTTTTCGTATATTTCCATGGAGCTGTCGCAGTCAGTTCCTTGATTTGTGGTCAAGAACTCACCATCATCCTTTCACATAGCAGACTGCATTTCATAGCTCACCATTCTGGTATAGGCCTATATATTAAAACTACGTAAACCGTAAAATTGCATCCGACTCACAGGTATTTTTCGCTAAATTGACGTTATCTTGATTATATTTTGAAACAATGTATTTTCCTGAAGTGGTGTTGTTGTCCATCCATTTACAGAGCAGAGGCACAGGGTAAACACTGCAAGTCATTAATTTCATCCAACCCTAAGAGGACACTTCAGATTCAAAACAGAGGGCCAGATACAAATGAATTAATCAAGGAGATGTAGGTGAAGGCAATCGCACGCACACACACACACATAGAGGTTTGTATAATTAAATCTTTTTGGGGACTCTCCATTAAGTTCTATGGGGAAAACTCTAATCCAAACATGACAACCTTAACCCCTACCCAGCCCTAACCTCAACCATAAATGACAAAACAAAATATGACTTATTAGTTTTTTGATTGCATTCACAGGTCTTTGTGGGGACCCGAAAATGGTCCCCACAATGACAAAATAACAGGTTTTTATTACAGTGGTGGACAAAAGTAATATAAACCTAACACACACACACACACACTAAACATATACACATATACAAGCACACCGCGGATAACGATGGTTCAGGAGTCCGCCGTCGGGAGACGGGATGCAGCAGCCCACACACCACATGTGCGTCCAATCAATTTACATTTCCATCGTCTTATTAAATTTACATCGTGTGCGAGTGACTCTGGTGCCGGACTCGGGAACCTCTCGGAAAGGGGAGGTAGATGGGCCGGTATCCATGTGCGGGATGGAGGGGGAGGCAAAGGCAGCATATGCTGGGATTTAAATAGCCAATCGATGAATAACCCAAAGCGCTGTTTTTCTGGACGGGCTAGCAGAACCGCGGCCAGGCATCCCCACTGCGAGAGGCAGTAGTCAAAAATATTTGCAATGCCAGGAGGTATTTTTTGAGAAATCGTCGGGAAAAAAAAATATTCGATACGCAGCTGACCTTTTCGCTGGGCAAACGCTACCTCCTGCTCCCCCTCTCTCCAGCTCCCACAGCATGGGAAATCATGCCACAGTATCAAACTCCAGAATAATCCCACTATATAGATGGATTCCACGTGACCATAACGTCCATTTTATAGATACAATAAAGCTACTCAAAATAGTTGTCTTTTTTTAAGTGTCCCATATATAAAAACACGTGCTTCGGTGTCAGCATTAATAAATAGGTGGTCAAGTTACTAGTTACTAGTAGGACATGTATAAAATTTACGCATACACGGGGATTGTACTCGACTCTAAGTGTTCCTGTAAAGTTTAGTTTTAATTATGTGCGTGTGAAGTAGTTTACAGAATGTGGTTATGTATACTGGCTTTAATAGTATCATCCCAAACAACAAAATCCTTCAACTGTATTTAAGAAAAGTATATGTTTAACATCATAATTACAGTATACATAGTAAATATATTTCGGAATTTGCTGCGCATGCATGACATGGCTTGCTGTCTGAAGTCTATGCCAAAATAACCGTCGAATACCAGGATGTACTTGATTTAACATAATTACTGTAATTATATTGTCGAATGTCACTTCCGAAAGTATTTCAGTCGTGTGTGTGTGTGTGTGTATGTGTGTCGTTGTGTATTTCTGTGTGTCCGCGTTTTTATTCGTCGGTGTGTGAAACCTCAGAGGTCTATACCTCGGAAATACAGAATTACGTCAGGAATATGACGGCTGACACGAGAAGAGGCAGATCAAATCAAATTCCTCATTCCAGGTTTATGGAGTACCTTGCAAACGGGAGCTGACAGTTAACACTATCACGGGAGATGCTATATATTTGGAGAGATGGTAATGTGTTTAGTGTCACAAATGATCTTGGAGAAATAAACATACATTTTGATTGGTAACCATGTCTTGTCTTAACAGTACAATGATTCAGGATAACCTGTTTCCCGGAATCATTTTTCATCATTTTTCTAGTCTCTGAGACTACAAGTAGATATATAACATTAATCTGTTATGTACTTTCTGTTTCCAGCCTGTCACGGAAGATATGACGGTGTTGTGCTTAAATGTTTCAGGATTATTTAATGCGTGTTTGCAATGACATATTTGGCCTGACAATGTTAAGCTATTTCAATTGCTGCTATACTTTGTACGTTGTAGTTCTACATATTTCCAGAGTGGTATATGTTCACAACAGTCATTAAGTTTAAAGGGTGTTTAACGTCTTTGTTGTAATCGTATGTCTGCCACTAGGGGGCAGGAGAACTATAACAAGGACATTGATTCGACAGAAACAATCTCCTTTCCACTTTCTACATGTGACATATTTAATAACTAATCATATTTGTTACTGACAACATGTTTGTAGAATCCGCCATGCAATGAGTACAAAATTATCTTAATTTCACTTCTTCATACAAGGTAATTTGCATAGTGTATGATGCAAGCACGTAATATAAAAAAAAATGGAAAAAAGCAATTTAAAAGGGTATTAAAGAGAATGCGTAATTACTAACTCGTGAAAGTGTGCAACATTGTAGAGGCACTTTTAAGTTTCTTGACAGATGTGGTCCAAGTTCACAGTGAGTTATAAATAAAAATATATGCCGCGGCACCAACTTAAAAAGCATTAGTTACTGATAACATCTGAAATTAGCAACAATCTGCAAAATCACATGGGATTTGTCACACAAAATAGTGTTCCACCAAAAACTGCATTATTTGACCGAGTTACCTGGGTGTAGTACTAGGTAACTTTGGCCTGCGTCCTTACCGGATTGTAACATCGCTCAGTAAGTAAACGCCTTTTATGTAGATAATTTAATTGTTAGAATGACGCATTTTGATGTCGCGTGACCGGTCCCTGTTTAATCCTTGACATAGATTACGAGTTTGTCAAAAAGTGACTTTTACTGACCCTTTCAGCCCAATTTATTGGCTATTCTCAGAAGAGGTGTCTCCTGCAGCAGGTCGGCAATGAGAACCAGAGCAATTAGCGCAATGGTGCTGCGTTCACGCGCACATAATGGAACCGTTTCAGAAGGGTATCTGTAAAAGTATGAAAATAAATGAAACTATGAAGCAGCCTTTTGCCTTAATAACGACGTGGTTATAATAGTCAATGGAGCACAGAACATGAGGACACTAACTGTGCAACACTTGCAGATGGATAATGGATGTGTTTAAATGATCGTTCTGAACAACATATTTATAAATGCTGTTTGTTTTCAATTACTTATCAGCCAAATAATACCAGGTTTATATCACTTAATAAGTTAGGAGAAGCATTCAGAAGCATTTATATATGAAAAGTAATATATCTTTGTAGGGCATACCTAGCTTCATTCCAGGGGCGTGGCTATGGGCATATAGGGGGTGGAGACCCCAAACAGATTGTCTGCCCGCCCAAGAGAGGCAGACTAAAATGAACCAACCACTAGTGATTTTGTAGAATTGCTAAATTATTAAATAGCTTTTATCATTGTCACCCATTGGTTGACAGCTCCTCCCCCACCCATCCACTCAAATCGTACACTGGTGCCCATCCAAAATACCCAAAGGCCCACCCCAGCATGGCTCCTGGTAATGCCACTGACCATTCATTCATTCCTCTAACATCCATCCATCTAACCATCATCCATCCTTCAGCAGGTTATTCTGTTGAGGTTTGCAGTGAGCCTGGAGATTATCCAGGGCAGTAGAGAGCAGGAGGAATGGAAACACCCTGTGCGGGTTGACTGCACGTACAAATACATGTATAGTCAGATATTGATTACGGTCGTCACATTGTATTATATGGCAAAATAGGCCAATATAATCAAAGGACTTTCTAACTCTGACTTGCCTCACCTTGGTCCCTTCTGTTGGGGCTCTCCCCCGCTCTGTGCTGTGGGTCTGTCACATGAGAGGAGAACCAGCGCCCCCTCCACCACTGACAGTACTCCGGCCCTTCTGACTGATCGCTCCCAATAGCAATCGATGGCTGGAACAGTGGATACAGGCCCCTAGGCGAGGCCGGAAAATGGGATGATGAAGGGCAACAAACTCATACATTACGCTTTCCCATTGATTAGCTATTATTTTCCCTGATTGACGAAAACGCCCATTCAGGCTTGTTGGCTAAATGTAAAGTTCAGAGAGCAGTATTCATCAGTATGGCCCATCATTGACAGGGATTGCTGATGCCACCATACTGATATTAAACACACGTGCAAAGCAGGGGTGCGATAAAGGAGGGGGGGGGGGGGGCCC